>SNQJ01S0014949.1:101650-139233 GCA_010110895.2 Picea sitchensis | reverse complement strand
TGTACTAGTTGTAATTGAACTTACACTAGTGAGAGTTCAGTGAATTAATTATTAATTAATTCAAATCAGTGAACTCACATGCAACTGAATATTCACCACGGTTAACTACATGCATGTCAGATCCAATGGAGACTTAGTTGAGATAACAGGTGAAAGGGACAGTTTGGCTATCAGTTGTGATTTGAGTGAAGTGCACTCATGAAATCACACATGCAGTGGATATGCTCATGAGCATGTGCAAACTAGGTAATTCGAATTCATTGTGAGAATTCTAATTGCAGGGATTGTGCGAAGGAGGCAGGTTGTCTGGACACAGAGAATTGGCACATGTATTTGCTGAGTTTTTGTATGACAGTGTGAGATGATTGTATTGTACTGAGAGCTCTTATATTAGATTTTTGTATGAGATTGTTTCATGATCCATGATATACATAATATAAATATAGTGGGGTTTTTAGCTTTACGCTTTCTCGGAAAAACTTATGTGTTATGTGTTCTTGATATTTCACTTTGTGATCGTGGTTTAATTTCTGCAAGATTATTAGTAGAAGTGATTATGTATTTAACAATGGCATATAAGTGTTAGATCAGGAGAATCACATGAAATACTTAATTTGTATTGAAATTTCTACATGGTATCAGAGCCACAGAGCCACGAAAGTGAGGTGTGAAAATTGTAGTATTTTCACAGGTCCTGTCTTTAGCAGGGTGTGAACCTTAGTATTGAAAAATTCACACATTTCTGAGAGAAGAAATTTTCTTGCCCTACTCAAAGGAGAGGTACAAACTTCCTTAGTATTCTAGTAGGTTGCTTAAAGGAGAGGTGAAAACCTCCCTCACCCCACTGTGCATTACAGTGTGAACTCTCTCATAAGGTTCGTAGGCTATACACTGGTGAGGTGTGAACTTCCCTCAGGCTAGTAATTGGTCAGGTGCGAACCTCCTAGGGAAAGAAGGATTGCAACAATTGAGTTTGTGGTTGGATAAAATTCGAATTTACAGAAGGACTTTCTTGGTGCTATAGTTGATTCAAGATCGAAATGGCTTTCAATGGCTTGAGGTTGGAGTATGCACTCAAGGGCATATTGAACATTTCTTGGAAGGAAAGGATGGAATTAGTACTTGAAGACAATGGCTTGAAGGAATACATTGACAAAGATGTTTCTAAGCCAGATGCGATAGACACTGCAAATCTTGATGCATGGCAAAAGAAAGTGGCAAAGGCGAGGAGGATTCTATTGGAGGGAGTACGAGACCACATTGTCTCAAGTCTCCATGGGAAATCCACCCCATGTGAAATGTGGAAGGTTTTGATGGATCTATTCCAAAACAATAGCGACCATAGGAAATTGGCGCTCAAAGATACACTCAGGAATATCAAGATGGAAAAGGGCGACTCCATTCCAAAATATCTCACGAAGTTTTTTCAATGTCGGGATGAGCTTGGAAGTGTGGGAATAACAGTCGTTGTTGATGATTTGGTGAGCTTGACTCTCCTAGGACTTCCCAAGAGTTGGCACAGTTATCAAGACTCTATCAATGGAAGGGAAAAATTTCCAGATTGGGAATGACTATGGTCGGATCTAGTGCAGGAGGAGTTCAAGTGGAACACCAGAGATGGATCTTCATCAAAGTGTGATGATGAAGAGGATTGTGCTTTGACTTCCAAGGCAAGGAAAGGGAAAGGGAATAAATTCCATTCAAAATCTGAGTCTAAAGTCAAGAAGTTGGATTTGTCCAAAGTGAAGTGTTTTCACTTTCATGAACATGGGCATCTCACTACTAACTGTCCGCAGAAGAGGAAGAACAAGATGGTTGTTGGAGCTTCAACTGGTGAAGCTCTTGTCTCAGAATTTGAACTTGAATTCTCTTTGATCGCATGCATGGCTTCAAGTGCATCGATAGTGGCGCTTCCTACCACATGACGAGATATAAAGATTCTTTCAGTGACTTGGAAGAGAAAGATCTCAGAATGCATATAGAGATGGGTGATGATGGATGATACAGTGCAACTGGTATTGGTACCATTACCTTTCAGAGGGATTCAGGTAAACCATTTCAATTGAAAAATGTTATGCATGTTCCAAGTCTGAAGAAAAACCTGGTCTCAGTCGCAATGTTGGAGGACAAAGGCTATGATGTTACTTTCAACAGTGGAAAATCCTAACTGTGACATAAATCAAAAGGTCAAGTCAAGAAGATAGGGATTTGAGTTAAGAATCTCTACATACTGGAGGTAGATGGTTGTGGTGCCATGGTGGGCAAGGCAGAAAAAGTGGTGAGATGGGATGAGGGTGAATTATGGCACAGGCGATTGGGCCATCTTCATCATGGAGCCTTGAATATCATGCAACAAATATCTACTGGACTTCCAAGGGGAACACTTGCTCAGTTAGATCAGTGCAAGGGGTGCACCCTGGGGAAGTATGTAAAGTCCACCTTTCATGAAAAGGAGAATTGTTCTTCAGTGATCATGGAGAGAATTCACACAAACATGTGTGGACCATTCTCGGTTTCTTCAACATCAAAACATAGGTATTATGTTATTTTTGTTGATGACTTTTCTTGAAAATGATAGATATTCTTCATGCAAAAGAAGGATCAAACATTCTCAAAGTTCTGTGATTTTAAAGCATTGGTGGAGAAAGAGTCAGGGAAGAAAGTGAAGGATCTAAAGAGAGATAATGGTGGAGAATAAATCTCTAATGAATTCAAAGACTTATGTATCAAAGAAGGAATTCGAAGAGAACTCATAGCACCTCATAACCCACAACAAAATGGGGTCGTAGAGAGAAAGAACAGAACGATCATGGGTGTTGCATGAGCGATGTTGCATGATCAAGGCCTACCAATGCATTTGTGGGAAGAAGCATGCAATACTGTAGTTTGTGTCCAAAACCCTTGTCCTCATAGCATACTTTCCATGAGTACACCTGAAGAATCTTTCACTAGTAAGAAACCTGATGTTTCTCATTTTAAAATTTTTGGCTCATCTGTTTATGTGCATGTGACCAAAGATTCTAGGAAAAAGATGGAACCGACTGCTGAAGTTTGGATATTTTTGGGGCACACAGAAACACCCCATAATTATCGTGTGTATTTTCCTAACAGTAAGATGACTTTTATGTGACAGGATATAAAATTTGACGAGGGGAAAGCCATGAGGTTGTCGCTTGAGAGGGAGCTAGACTTGCATGAAGAAGAGGAACTGTTGGTTCACAAATATGAGCTTCAAGATGTGGATCAACCACATGAGGAGGTTCATGGAGTGGATGAAACCACTTAAGCAGAGACATCCATCAGAAATGGCATAAAGCGCACCATGGAAGATGACAAATTGAGACTATATGTTGCATAGAATGTAGGAGCCCCTACTTCGCAACGCAGACAGAGACAGTCTCCTGGTCGATTTGCTAGATACACGGCTATCATGAGAAAATGTATTGTGACTGATCCATCTTCCTTTCAGGAATTAGTGCAAGATCCCACTTGGGTTGATGCAATAGTAGAGGAGTATGACTCCATTGTCAAAAATAGTGCATGGGAAATTGTCCCAAGACTGGTCGAAAAATCAGTGGTAGGTTCAAGATGGATCTACAAGGTAAAGAAAGTTGTTGATGGTAGTGTGGAGAAATACAAGGCCAGGTTTGTGGCCCGAGGATTCTCACAAATAAAGGGGATATATTATGATGAGACCTTTGCACCTATCACAAGGTACTCTTCCATAAGATCCATCCTTGCACTCTCAGTGCAGATGGGCTAGCACATTCATCAGATGGATGTAAAAACTACATTCCTCAATGAGATCATTGAGGAAGAAGTGTACATTGAACAACCATAATATTTTGAGACCTTTGACAGAGATTCACATGTGTGCAGACTCAAGAGAGAACTATATGGGCTAAAGCAAGCACCCTGTGCTTGGTACACTCGGATAGACAACTATTTCACCGGATTGGACAAAAACCTATACCAAATTGTGGTGAAGGGTAAGCTTTTAATCATTGTTGTTTATGTTGATGATTTAATATTGATTGGTGATGATCATATGATACACTCATGCAAAGATGACCTTGCAAAGGAGTTCGAGATGAAGGATTTGGGCCTTCTTCATTATTTCCTTGGATTGGAAATATGGCAGTGAGATGCTGAACTTTTTGTGTCTCAAGGAAAGTATGCAGGGAGAGACTGGGTAAGTTTCACATGGAAGGATGGAAACCCATGGATACTCCTCTTCTAGGAAACTAGAGGAAAGAGGATGCTACTTATGGAGAGGTAGTGTATGCTACTGTCTATCGACAGTTAGTAGGTTTGCTAATGTATTTACTGAACACGAGACCAGACATTTGCTATGCAGTTAACCAACTAAGTCAAGCGATGGTTATCGAGATCGGTGGTTAAGCCTACCAAACTCTTTTGGAAGGTGGAGAAGCATGTCTGAGATATCACGAGAATTATCTGAGTATGAATTATGATGGAATGACAAGCGATGGTTAAGCCTACCAAACTCTTTTGGAAGGTGGGTAAGCATGTCCTGAGATATCTGAAGGGAACATCTGAGTATGAATTATGGTACAGATAGATAGATGAGGTGAAGTTACATGGCTTCACAGATGCAAATTGGGCGGGTAGCCCAATAGACAGAAAGAGCACATCAGGGGGGGTATTTAGTATCGGATCTACAATTGTTTCTTGGTACAATAGGAAGCAAATATCTGTGGCACTTATTTCAATGGAAGCGAAATACATGGCAGTGAGTCAAGCTGCATGTGAGGCTATCTAGATGAGTAATATCTTGGTTGGTTTGTTTGGTTCTCATTTAGATTCGACGGTAATTCATTGTGATAATAAGAATTGCATTAAAATCTGGATTAATCTTGTGTTTCATGATAGATCTAAGCATATAGATATCTAACATCATCATCTCAGAGATTGTGTGCAGTGGAAGATCATGTTGCTTCAATACGTTCATATGGAAGGTCAGGATGCAGACATTCTGGCGAAGGTGCTCACCAGGAGAAAATTCGAATATCATAGAGACAAGATTGGGGTGAAGGATAATCCCTTTCTTTTTGAGAGGGAGTGTTGAAAAGTCAATAAGAAACATGTGTCTAATTTAATTTTCCCTTAAATAAACTGGACAATAAATATTAATCTATTATCTCATTTATAACTGAGTAACTTGAAGTTGTAACAGAGTTATAAGTGTAGTTATGAGAGTTGTGAAGTAGTTTAACTCAGTTAAGTGAGTTAATCCTAGTTGTACTAGTTGTAACTGAACTTACACTAGTGAGATTTTAGTGAATTAATTATTAGTTAATTCAAATCAGTGAACTCACATGCAACTGAAGATTCGCCACGGTTAACTACATGCATGTCAGATCCAGTGGAGACTTAGTTGAGATAACAGGTGAAAGGAACAATTTGGCTATCAGTTGTGATTTGAGTGAAGTGCACTCATGCAATCACACATGCAGTGGATATGCTCATGAGCATGTGAAAACTAGGTAATTCAAATTCATTGTGAGAATTCTAATTGCAGGGATTGTGCAGAGGAGGTAGGCTATCTGGACACAGAGAATTGGCACATGTATTTGTTGAGTTTTTGTATGACAGTGTGAGATGATTGTATTGTATTGAGAGATCTTGGATTAGATTTTTGTATGAGACTATTTCATGATCCATGATATACATAATATAAAGATAGTGGGGTTTTTAGATTTACGCTTTCCCAAAAACACTTTTGTGTTATGTGTTCTTGATATTTCACTTTGTGATCGTGGTTTAATTTCCACAAGATTATTAGTAGAAGCAATTCCGTATTTAACAATGGCATATAATTGTTAGATCAAGAGAAGCACAGGAAATACTTAATTTGTATTGAAATTTCTATAGAAAGCATGATGCTTGTCCAACCAATCCATTCCAATTAGAATGTCATAAGACCCCAATGGTATAATATTTAGATCGACATTAGTATTCACACCATTAAGACTTATGGAACATCCTCTAACCATATCATGAATTCTCCTTTTGACTCCAGTGGCCAACTGAACCAAACTTGATTTTACAAGATTATTTTTCTCCAAATGTAAACTATCCACTATTTTAGGATCATTGTAACAATGACTTTCTCCTGAATCAATTAAAATATAAATATGATTATTTGTGATCTTACCTTCCACCTCGATGATATTGGATTGGTATTATGCTTGTCGATCATATCATGTTGCATAAATCCTTCCCATTTATTCTACTAGTGTAGCCTCTTGGATGTTGTGCATGGTCTTCATTCTGTCCTTTCTATGAGGGAAATCCTTGTACAGGTGATCTTCTTTTCATCCCCAACATTGGATTGGTGGTATTCCCATTTTTCCTAAGGAGTCTTTTTTCTTGGATTCATCCTTATCATATTGGTCTTGATGATTTATATTAGGTTCATTTCTGTTGAAAGGAGGTTTGAATCCCTTCTTCTTTTGATCAGACTTCTCCTTCTTATCCTTCCAATATTTCTGCATGGATTCTCTACCCTAGCCTTGCTCATACAGGTACTTAGCCTTCCTAATGGTCTCAATTAAGGTCCTGGGTTCATCATGTTGAATCTTATATTTATAAAAGGATGGTAATCCACTTAAAAACCTCTCTACTTTTACCTTCTCATCTTTTATAAACCCCACATAATTTAGCAACCCCAAGAACTTCCTTTCATACTCTGCCATGGTCATGCTTCCTAACCCAAGTTCAAAGAACTCTTGCATTTTCTTATCATAGAAGTTCTCTGAGAGGTAGTCCTTTTGAGAATACTTCTTGAACTGATTCCAGGTGATCCTATTCTCATTAATATGCTTAACTTGCTTCAACTAGTCCCACCACATTGTAGCCTTCCCATGTAAATGGTATGTGGAAATCTTGGCTTCTAAGTTTGATGAGTAGTTATGTAATTGAAAATATCTCTTGAGTCCAAGAAACCATGCCTTAACATCATCTTCCCTTTCTCTCTCACCATCAAAGGATGTTGTCTTAAGCTTCCTCAACTCTCCTTGCAAACTGTCCAATTCATGTATTTTTCTTTTGTGCCTAACAACAGACACCTCTGGACTACTTATTGAATCTTCAGATCCATAATACTTCCTTATTGAGTAGGGATGTGAGTGATGTCTACGAGTCCTTGTTGCACTTATTGAATAGCAAGCTCTTCCACGATCATCTCTTCTTTCATGATATCTTCCTTCTTCCTATTTTTTTAAGTTTGATCCCCTCTTTGTTTTTCTCTTTAGTTAATTTAAGCTTTGCATCACTCGAGAATTTATCTAATTTTTTTCTCTCATCAGTCTCTCATTTTCTTATTTTTAGCTCTACACTTCTATTTTCAGGCTTCTTACAATCTCTATCAATGTTATTGTTCTCCTTTACCCTTGTGTCTGTTAGATTCTATCTCTGCATTACCAACTTAGATATTCTGACCTTTGGCCTCCTTATCATGGCTATAATCTCCCTCTCTTTCTTCCATTTATTGAATATGCATTCTGAACTAATATATTTAAACCCCTTAATTTTGCAAAATGTGCAAGTGACCATTTTGTTAGAACTAAGCATATGATAAACAAAATTTTCCAAACAATGCTACAAGTCCTTTTTCTTCTCAATTCATGAAGAAAATATATATATCAGTGTGCATCATATAACACTTCCATGTTATCCCTTAGCTGATACAAAATTCAATTCTGCAAAAGCCCTTCCTTCAAACCACTTCCCCAGGTGACCATGGCTCAAAAATGCGAGCTTAATCCTTATTTAGCACTTTTCTACGTGTTATTCCACACAGGAGCTTGCGCTAACAACATAACTAATGGCTAGTTTACCTCCCTAACAATTTTTACCTTATCACGAGACTGACGCTAGGACCAAGTACTCCGGACTTCGGCCTTCGATTACTCTCCTTTGTCAACTTCCAATTTCCCCTAGAGTTTCACTTCGTCGAAGTATTCACTAACTCCACTAACACAAACTGGATGGTTGAGAGTCAATCTCCTGATGAATGGATGGCCTCACCCCCATATGGAGGCTTCAACGGAACTTGACGGTTGTGACTTAATTAAACATTGATATGGACAACTCTCCCCCAATTTGGAAATTTGACGCTCTAGGGCTTTGGGAAATTGAGTTCCTATGTCTCTCAGTTCCCCCAGAGTGACAATCCTTTGAAGTACTTACCCTACTCCTCATACTTGATCCAGTGGTCGAGATAGGTCCCAAATAAATCCTATATCAACGGGTTTCATTTCTTCGCGACTTTAGGGTTCGACACTTTTCACTGATAGAAACTTGGAAAGCCCTGAAGTCACATACTCTTGGAGCTGACATGGCACGCTGATGTCACCCTGGGTGATGTGAAATCGTGGCATGTGTGCCACCTGTTACTGAAAAATGGACAAATTGAGGTATAAAAGGTGTTGAAATTGGGTGACACGTGTCCCCACAAGACCCCTACCAAGTGGAAAAATCCACGTCATCAATCAAATCTGGAACTCCGGATCTCTAGGCTTTAGAAGTTTCCTGAGTCCAACACATTCTACCTCCTGTATAACCAAACACCGAAATAAATCGATGGCTCACACTCCTCCCACAACCAACGAATGTGATAAACTATGTGATTTGAGCTTCAAGGATTCTCGTTCAGACGACCCTCATACTCCCAAACTATCGAACTTCGAAGTGGTGAGGTTATGAAGATCTGAAAATTATATATCCTTCCACCCTTGCTATATCTAAGGACCCAAAAAGCTCCCGAAGTCATCCCTTCATTCTAATGGTCGATGGGGATTCCAAGACTTCGACACTCTGGGGCTTCAGGTTGTAACAATTTATCAAATTTTAAAACTACTGGAGTGAAAAATCCTGAAGTGTTCAATGATGAATAACCAAGATCAATGATGGAGATCTGTCCATGCATCCTATTAGATCAAACGATTGATGGGGCTTCGCAAATATGACCTTCGACAGTTTAGGATTTACTTTCCTACCAAGATCACCAAAGTGGAAAAGTTTCGAAGTTATAGCTCTCTTTCTTGGATTTAATCGACGGTTGGCGATCGATCAACCAGATCCGATGGTTGGGACTTAATTCTTACACCAACCTCCTATTTGCCTCCATCATATGACCCTTGTTCACCTTCCCTCCAATTGAACGATCCATATCTCTCTTGATACCATGGTGATGATCACTCCTGAATTCAAAAGTAACATTCATGATCCTTCGATCCCTTACTACGTATCTATGATGTTCTAGCTTCTACGTGGAATTTGCAGTGCCATTCCTCTCGATATTCACAATTTCAAGTTCATAAATAAATCTCAACCACAATATATTTTCTAATAGATCAGACCCATTCTGGCCTAGTGTTTCAACATGTGGCTCTGATACCATCCTGTAATGTACCCATCCACCCACATGCTAGGCTATGCTAACTTCGAGTCCCTTTTTGGAACTAATTTGACTTCTGATACATTCTTGATTAATAAAGATGAATGAAATGTTCACATGCATAAATCGAGATTCTATTATAATATAAAATAAATGAACCATATGTCATGCACAACAATAACCAAAAAACATACATATTCTAAATATTGAATTCAACGATAAATAAATACATAGCGGAATAAATCATACACAGGTAAATAACCATAACAAAGAGTACTTATCTTTTCTGAAAACAAGACACCAATTGGATGTAGAACAAGCACATTCCACCCAACCATAGACACTATTGTTCCAAGTCTCATAAGTAGTGTCAGCCCTGAACCATGACTATGAATACACAAGGATGGTTCAAGAATGTCACTCTACTTCCCAAATCAGTCAGCACTGAAGCTCTCACAAGCTTCCCAACACCCACAACAATCCAAGTACCCAACTCTTTTCTACCCATCTTGCACAACCCAAGAGAATGGAACCCCCCTTCTCTACCACACAGTCCCTCAGGTTGTCCATATCCTTCTAGGGATCCAGTGAAGCTAGTCCACAATCTCCATGATGGGACTCTCAGGAATCGCAACTATGAGAAATAATGGGCATGGACCAAATTATCTCAAACATGTAATTATTGATCCATGGATGGAATACACCAACAATCTCTACAACCAACAATACAATTGATTCCCTTCAATAGTTTTTTTTCCTTTCCCAATCCAAGAAATGCATGAGGAAAGATGAGTGGGTGTTAGAATGAATGGATTAAAATCCCAATGAAAGGTGTGAACAATGAGAAATTGGGTGAATGAGTGCAAGAGTGAAAATTATTGAATGAATGAATGAAGAAACTAGTAGAGGAACAAGAACGAGAATGAGAGTGAGAACCCCCAAATAGACCAAGGATAGGTTTATGTAATTATTGGAATTAAGGAACCACTTGGCCTTCCCCCACAAGAATCTCATGTAATTGTTATTCTCCATTAAGACAATAATGGGTAAATAAAATATAAAATAAGTACTTAGCCCCTCAATACCCCTCTCTTATGGAATCATAACCCCCTATAACTCTTTTCCTTGTCCATCTAGTAGTAAGGGATGTGTTTTATATTATTAATGATCATAAAATTACATTTTCTAGGCACACTGGCTTCTTAATAATTGTTTAGGCACTCTTTCTTTTCATAACTTAAAAAAATACAATATTTAATACGAGGCTCAAAACCAGGGGGGTTGCAAAGGTGGATCCTATAATTCAACTTCCACATAAGAAATTTTTTATTCAACCACCATTGTTTAAAGACAGAGAATCAAGCACTGGGTCTAAGGTACTGTTTCCTTCCTAGAATGATCTATTCAATTAAATTAAGCACTCATATTTCCCAGAATTCACACTTCATAGTAGTTTGAAAATTAGGGCCTTGTATGACCAGGTCTTCCCAAACATATAACGCTCTCTACTGTACATGGTGGCCTCTAGGCCCCATGTATTACCTTGTGTAGAGGCCTTAGAATGGATTATCTACCACATAGACACTACTAAATGCTTGGTCAGTAATGAACAAGGACAATTTCTGGGGGTCTTCCTATCAATGGAAGTGAATAAATATTATAATCGTAGGGAACTAGAAGTCAGGCTAAACACTGATTTTATAGTATCATTTTATGAAAAACATGATATGAACAAAATATTAGTATCTTGGTGGAAGGAAGACAAGGAATTCATAAAACAGACTGTAGGAGCGTATGGGACAACAATATCGAGGGAACCCTGCATGTACTTAATGGAATTAATAGGTTATATGGGGAAACATATTTCTCTAAATTATCGAAAGGTTCGATTATTTTGGCATACACGTTGGTGATATCAGGAAACATTTTTAACTAGGGAGATATTATATCAAAAAAGTTATTGCACAAATTGTAGGTTGGGCAAAGCTCAACCCAATCCACAATAGTGGGACAACTACGAGAGTACCTACCCACTGTCACCTTAGATATACACTCCCATCACTTTAGTGATGATAAGTCACTATTACACACCTAAATTTCACACTTAAGTGTCACAAATGTTGTATTCACCTTACTAAGTGTCACAACTTTGACACCTTGGAAGAACATTTGTCATAATCCTTACGTCATTATGGAGGAGAAAACCCATCATGAGACGATCGAAACTATGCATTTTACCTTGATATTTTGATCATTTTTTGTGGTCAACACTCCCCTAACCATGTATAGGAAACATTTTGTGAATGCGCCCCTGCCCATGTATAGGGAGTGTTGTCAATGGTCTGTGCTCAATATTGGGGGAGTGTTGAAGTGGTTAGAGGAAGTTGAAACTAATCCACCTTGTTCTAAGAGTCAATTATGAGAGGACGAGGTCAAATATTTGAGTCATATCTCATGGATCCTTCTTAAGTAAACTAAATATCCATGAGATAAGATAAATCCCAATTTATGGAGATAAATCCTCAACCATTTGCCAAAAATATTCATGGTGGTTAAGACTCCAACTCCTATATAATGAGGGAATTCCAAGGTGAAAAGGGAAAGAGAATTGAGAGTATCATATTTTTTATCTTGAGATGTTAAAGAGAGGGTTGGCTCATGAATGTATATTGTTGTGAGATTCATCATATATAGATATATTTTCACCCGAAAATATAGTGTAGAGGAAGGTGGTTTATCTTTCTTCTTTGTAGGTATTTTATTGTGCCTAGGAGCTTGGTCAACAAGGTCAAAGGTTGGAGCAACGAGGAAAACTGATGTAAGAAGGTAAGTCTGCCATCTCTTTCTTCTCATTTGATTGTCAAAGTAGGTATAAAGGGAAGTTAGTGCTCATTTGTTTTCTTCTATATTTGGATCAAAGAGTGGTCTTGGTCCAGAGGGGGGTTTCACCTATTTGCAGGGGGAAATTAACCACAACAGAAAATTGGTGACACCAATGGGGAGAGATTTTATTAGACTTTTATTGGTTTCTTATAGCCTTTTGAATCTTGTTTTTCTTTTGATATTTTTTATTTTGATTCTTGTTATTTGAACTCTTCCTGATCTTTGTTGAATCTAGGAAAAAAATTGTTCTTTTTCAATCATTTACAGGCTTCAAAACTCCTCTATAGTGGCCTATAGAGCTTTGAAAACCCAAGTCAATCCTCCCTGTCAGTCTTTTGGGAAGCATTGAAATTTTTTCAATGCCCTGTCTTCCTTATTATAAGAGTGTTGATCTCCTTTCCGGGTCTGTTTTAAGATCATTTTCCTCCCTTTTCTCAGATTCTTGATTCAAAGTTTTTCCTCACTCTTTTATGATTTGCTATGACTTTGTTTGATTTAAAGAATTGTGAATACCATATTTTCTTGCCTCTTTTGGGTTTGAAAATACTTCAAAATTGTGGAATGAGAATGATTTCCTTAGGCTAACATGATATTTTGGTCAATTTTTTTTTACCAGTAGTTTGATCCTCATCACAAAGGTTTTCAAACTTCTTTTATCTTGATTTTAAAACTTTCTAAGAAGGGATGATTTTAAGGATGGAAATTTAATTTAAAATGTAGAAACCTTGGTGAATCTTACTAATCCTTCATATGCCAACTATAAATGTTTGGCGATATTTTTGTAAAAATATTCAAATTTCTAAGGATTTTATACAATTTGTATAAAATTTTGGCGATTTTTAAGGTAAAATAATTTTATCCTATAGAATTTGGGCGAATCATTTTTAAAATGGTGAATCGTTTTTTGGGAAAAACCTTGGATAATTATCCCATGAGAGAAATTTAGCCCCTAAAATCATCCTTGTTTCTAAGTGTTTCAATTTATTGTTTTTAAAGTCTTCTTCATTGATTTGGAATTGAAAGGGTTGCTTTGAGCATTGTTTTTGAGCTTCTTATTGTCTTCTTTGGAAATATTTTGACACTTTGAATGTTAGAATCTCTATAGTCTTATTGCAACTTGGAATTTATATTTGATTCTTGCTACTCATTTGTGAGGTTTTCAAAAACTGATTTCCTTTTTGTTTTAGAAATTTGAGTTCTTGATTGAACAAGTTTTGAATCTTTTCTCACACTTGGATTCTTTCGGTTATTATAGAAAAATTTAGAGCATTCTTGTTTGGATTATTCTTTGCTTCATGTTCCTTTGTGTTATCATTGAATTCTTTCATTATCAATTGAAAGTAAGGAAGAAGAAAGTATTGCAATTGATGTGATTTCATTTCATATACAACCAAACAAAGAGAATTTTTTTCATTCTTAGAAGTTTTGTTTTGGTACATGTTTGAAAGAAATTGTCTTGCATTTGCTTTAGGATTTCAAAAACATTTATTTGATAGTTTGGCATCATTATTTTCTCCATTTAAGAAGAAAAATGAAAGTTCCATGATATTGATTGCTTATTTATATTAATAAGAAAAAGAGCTCTTCTCCTTTCCTTAGATAGAATTCATTGAATGAAATCTTTTGCATTTCATTCTCTCTGCATGATTTTGGAGTTGAATCACAACATCATTAGTTTCATCTCCATGGAATTTTCTGAGAAACAATGACCATTCAAATCAACCAACGCACTAATACAATCAATTAGACATTTATTTATTTATAGCACACCAATAATAGTCTAAGGATAGGGCCTTTGGATTAGGGTGAAGTGAGTTAATTATCCAATGCTACTAGAAAATACCCTAGAACACTAAAGAGTGACAAAATCCATTTTTTGTATAGGCATAGTAGAGATTACCCCTCCAAAGCTTGACTAATTGTAGTGGAAAGAGCATATATTGGGGGGTTTTCTTTGGTGTTACCATTTCATTTGGTCTCGTTGCTTCGTGAATCTTGGATCGGTTCAAGGTCCTTAGGAGTATTATTGGTCCACTTGTCTTTATGCCTCTGGAAAAGCTTCATAATTTGTTATTATGCCCATACATTTGGTCCCGATAGTACACCGAACCCCTAGAGGCCGACTACGAGCTGGTAACCCTAGTAACCTTTCCTAGGTATCTACAGAGGTGACTATTGGGGGTTTCCCACGGTACCTAGGGAAGACATCATATCACATTTTCAGTACCCTTGGAAGGTGATCCCACAAATCAAGGGTTTCTTGCACCGAGAAGGGTTATTACATGGAGTTCAGGGTAACTACTTATTTCTTTGCTAAAAGCTTGACATCCCATATTCGGAACATCCTTTTACCTATTGTTTGTTTGGTTGATTACCCATAGGTATTTTTTAGGGGTGGTCTCTTTTAAAATTCATAGTTGTCCTTAGGAATCATTAAATTTTCACTATGGTCGATCAAGGGATTCAAATATCTTGTAGAATGCATGGTTTAGATCCTAAAGTTCAAGAGCCTCAACACAATCCTTCTAATGAATGAATTATTGATGAATAATTGAATTCTAAGGTCGAGAGTGTAGCTCTTGTAAGTGACCAAATTGAAGAACTGGCCACAAACTTTGTAGAAGGTGTTGTACCTTACACAAATCCCCCTTTAACTGATCCAATTGACCCACTATTCATTGAAAAACCATCCCTAGGATTTCTTGATTCTTATTCTTCTTACCATTTACCTACCAGTTGAACCACTGGGAAATATTTTGGCATGAACCCACCCACATTTGAATTTACATAGGGATTGGGAGTATCACGTCCTCTATCCAAAACTCTTGTAGTTGATCTTGCAAGAGTGAATATCACTACTACTAGTGATTCTTCTTTACTAGGAATATCTGGGACCCAGGTTACTCTGACACAATCACTTGCGAATACATCTCTCTTCACACATGGATTGGATAATATTCTTGCTTCTCTAGTCCCACATATGCATACCCCAAGCGATTTACATGATCGTTCCATCAGTTAAATGGACAATAGTCAATTCATTCACACAACCATAATTACACAAGCTACTCAGCCTACATATCAAACTTTAAAAATGGGGAGTTATTCTATGCCCTCCATTGGAGGTCACTCCTCAATGGGAGTCCAACCTTTGGCTGGGGGGAAACCTTCAGATGAAGGGAAAACTTTAGTTGGGCGGAAACCTTTAGATTAGGGGAAACTTTAGTTGGGGAGAAATATTCAATTGGAGCGCAACCTTTTGTTGGGGGGTGTTATTCGAGGACAAATTGGAGTTGTTTCCGGGGAGAGGAGATTGAAGATCAACTTCCTTGGGAGACGACAAGATCCAACTTTGGTGATAGAAAAATTCTGGACATATATTCTTTTGTAATCATCTATTTGGTGGCTCCATGAAGGATGGATTCAGTGGCAGCTCCATTGTTCAGAAATCTGTTGATGACTCCACTGGTATGAAATGAACAAGAGGTATGCATTTTGCAATTTCTCAGGTATTTCTGGTTACCCTCATCTAGTACCTAGTAGAGATGAATGGGAAGGTAGCCTTCCCATATTTCGAGGAGAAGAGTGGGAAGTGCCAGCTGAACATTTGCTGGATTTTCATGACTTTATTCATCGGATTGAAATTATACATGAGGATGTTCAAATTAAGAATTTAATTTTTTCATTAGAGGGAGTTTCTCATGATTGGTACCCGTCTCTTCCTATTGCCAGTATCATCTCTTCGGCAGATTTTCATGTAGATTTTCATGTTTTTTGCAAAGGAAAGTTTCCAGCTAACCTTCTATATCTCGAATGTTGTCAGGAATTTAGTTTGTTGAATAAGGAATTAAACATTTATGAATATTTTGTTGCAGTAGAAGATACCTCTTTCTATGACCAAGAGATTGGTGACCTACAGAATGACAACCTTAGTGTAGATGCCTTTGACATTGTATCAAATGCATTTACTGTCTTAAGTTGTCATGAAGATCAGATTATCCCTTTTGAAAACTTGAAAAATGATAAGCAGATTTTTACATCAACATGTGACAGATTTGAATCTGCAGTAGATATTAAGGGCAACCCTCAGCCTTCAAATTTGCAGACAAAGGAATATTGCAACAATCACAAGGAACATAATTTGTGGAAATCACCTTATCTTCATAAGGAACATTAAGAGCTCTATCTTCCTTTTGAACCCTTCATTTCAGTTTTTTATATAAAGGTTGTTGATGATGAGGACGACAGTGATATAGAAGATCAAGAACATATTACTTCTTCTCTCTCAGAAATTGTCAGTTGTAATGGGCCAACACATCATAATGATGAATTCAAATCATAAGGTTATGATGAAGGGGAACATAAAAGTTTAGATCATCATTTGATCATACATTTTTTTGCATCAAATACTGAGCAGTCCACATTCAACATGGAGATCACTAAAAGCGATCAGCATAAGTACTTCAATTTTCAGTTAGAACAACATCTCAAAGAGGTATTTATTTTTTATTTTGATGACACTATTGCAGATTATTTGGAGATTATGAGCAACTTAAATATCAAAATACTTTTGTCAGGAGAAGGACAATTCTGTCATCTTTTTCAATTGCATTTATGCTTGTAATGGTTTCTTATATTTTTGGGGTCAAGATCAAGCATGATGTCAGTAAATCAGTTTCTCACATGGCTTCATTGGAAGCATGACTTCACTTGATGAGAGGTAGTACAGTTGGTTAGCATAGGAGTTAGCACAAGAATAAGCTCTTCATACGAGCAAGTAGATTTTTTTTAGTTTCTTGAATAAGCAGAGCAAGTTACAGGCAGGCTACAGGCAAGTCATAGGTTTGAAGAGATCAATGGTAAAGGACATATAAGTCCATGCCCAATGGTAAAGGCCATATGAATCCATGCCCAATGGTAAAAGCTAGATAAATCCATGCCCAATGGTAAAGGACAGATGACTCCATGCGCAATGGTAAAGGCCAGATAAATCCACGACCAATGGAACACTAGAGTTTAGGTTTCATTTGAGTTTTTATAGGAAAGGCATTGTATCTGAGGTTCTTGAAACCTCACAGGGATTTTTTCATCCACAAAAGGAGCCAGATGTTATCTCCTCAAATAACACAGTCAAGTTTGTTTATTAGGTGAAGGAGGTCACTAAAAAATACATTTCTAAATTTTTTTAGGCTCACTTTTATAAGCTCTAAGTCTGTAATAAAGTTTGCAAAACATCTGATTTGGTTTTTCCTTCAAAAAAATCGAACCTCAGGTTTTTGTGGCTAAGATCCTTTTCAAAAGGGCTTCTAAGCCACCGAAAGCCTAGATTTCGGTGGCTTAAATGAGAATTCAGGGCTATCTTAGCCACCGAAAGCGTAGGATCTTGGAAATGGTTACAACACTATCAATCTTGGAGCAATGATTATGCTACATATATGGGGGAACTTTTGTTGGAGGTTTCAACACACAGTACAGGGTTCACATGATGTTGAAAGGAATAATATTAGAACTAATCTTTGAAGCCTCTATTTGAAATTTAGTTGCTCCTATTCAACTAGCATTTAAATTCAAAATATACCTTGGCCAATTCTATCAAGATTGCAATTGATGTTCCTATGTTAACTTCACCATGTGTTTTAGATGGTCTATTTCCTTTTTTGCTTGAAGGAGCATGTGCCAGATTCGATACATTCAGTTGTGGCAAAACTATCATTACTCTTACAAACAAAGGTATATCTCATCATAGTTGTTGCAAACAAGAAAGCATGATCAAAAGGTATTGGATCAAATGAGGCGTTATTTGGTTTTGAAACAAATACATACTAAAGAGATACAACACTAATTTTTGCAACTTATTTGAAGCAGTCCTGAACTTAAATGAATAGTGTTAAGCCCTAATATTGGCTCATTACCACTTAATTGGGGCATATTAGATTAGGTCCTAATATTGGCCCATTACCACCTAACTGGGGTATTATTAGATTAGTAATGTTATTTTATTTATGTCGGATTTAGGCCATTAGCTGTGATTTAGATTAGTAATGTTATTTTATTTATACGTTTAGCCATTAAAACTCTCCTAGTCTCCTCTATATATACCAAGGACATTTTCATTTGGAATCATCTTTGCATTGAACATTTCAAGTAAAAGGATGTTTCTCAAGATATATTTCTATTATCTGAAATTATTCCTTTTTCAAGGCGTTGAGTAATTTTCGTGAGGTTTTCTATGCTATACGGATAGTTTGTTCTTAACATATGGCATCGTGAGCTCATGTCTCGGGCTCGCTTGCTACATATGAGATACCTTGGATTTTTCACTATAAAAATTTTTCTAAAACGTTTCAGAAGGAACGGCTCTGAGGGTATTTATAAGATGGACAAAGGTATGTTGGGTTTAAAATTCAGCTCCCGAGGCCTTATACTTTCGAGATATAGTTCAGAGCCAAAGATAGGTTCTCGAATCATCCCCTGAAATGAGTCTTTACAGACTTTTCGCTATAAATTTTTTTTATGTAATGTTTTTTTTTTTTTTTTTTTTTTTTTTTTTTTTTGAATTATTTTTATATATGTTATAAAAAGTTCAGATTCTAAGTCATCCTAAATTTATAGATACACCTTGTAAGATAGGGTATGACTAGTCCTATTGGCTAGTCTCAAGAAGGTGTTCCGTAAAACAATCATAACTTCTACCGTGAGTATCCAAATGGTGTGGGACTGGTTGAATTGGATCGTATTACCCTGTGTATTTTGGGCGCACGCTTGTGAATTTTATATCAATTATTTTGCAAAGGGCACACTATACAAGTGAGATCTCGAAAGGCCAAAAAATCAGCAAGTTGTGGGGAAGTTATCGTGAAATCTTAATTTGGCACATCCACTGTGATCAGAATTGTGGAATTTAAGAGAATACATATCATAGAAATACATAAGACAAAGTTTCATACCTTAAGGTCCAAAATTGGGAGATACAACAAGAGAAATATTCTCTAGCAGAACCAACTCAAAATAAAGGTTTAAAAGTGGTATTTGGCCAACATGCCAAAAAAGGGAACTTACACCAAATAAGCCTCCAAAACTCTACTTGGACTCTTTGATGAAGGTGAAGAAATGCGTAGGGACATAAATGAACTACAAAATAAGATACGGATTCAATGGAAGCTAAGATGTATTCAATGAAAACTAAAATGGATTCAATGGAAACTAAGATGGATTCAGGGAAGTTGTTGGAAACTAAGATGGATTCAATGAAACTAAGATGGATCTAAGGGAAACCATAGTTGATTACCAATATGGATTCAATGGACACTAAGATGGGATGGGGTTAAAAAGGGGAGATCATGAAGTATTGAAAATTTCCTGAGAATGAGAAGACACCTAAAAGTGAAAATGCATCCCATGAAATTCATGACGGGACACAAGGAAGGTGAATCAAGAATGGATAAACTCCAACTTTGGTTTGAAGACCAACCACGCTCCTAAGATTGACATGAGGAAGTTTGATGGCGTTGACCCAATCACATGGATACTTCGGGGATGGAGCAATTCTTTTGATCTCCATAATGTGCCATATACACAAAAGGTACTAATTGCTTTTATATTTAGAACCTAATCAATTTGTTGGGTATCAATGGCTTTGTTCTCATAAATCACTAGTCACTTGGACAATTTTTACGTAAGAAAATGATATCACACTATGAGGATACAAGGAGCAATACCTTCTTTAGCCAATTGATAATCTCAAACAAAAGGGTTCAGCTATCGATCACACTGAGAACTTTCTAAAGATTGAATATAAAGGTAAATCGGACATTCCGTGATGAGCACTTGATTGATGTAAACATAGGAACTTTAAAGGTATCAACATTCAACATGAGGTTTGCCTTTTGGGAACCCAAATCATTGGAGAATGCATTTATGTGGCAAGAAATGTTGAAGGGTAAAATATGGCTATGGCTACTGAAGGACTCATCCTAACATCTATAGAGAGAACAATGTCTTCTCCTAAAACACATCAACCTACAAGGTTGACACCTCAACAATTGGAGGAAAGAAAGCAAAAAGTTTATGCTTTAATCGTGATGCCAGCAGAAGGGATTACAAGTGTGGTGAGAAGAAATTATTCTACATAGATTGTGAAGAGGAAGAAGAAGAAGAAGAACCATCTCAAGTTGATGAAAATGTAGAAGCAATTTCTTTTGAAGAGTTAACTCCCACGACATCGTGTAATGCACTGGGTCGTGGAATTATACCCTCAAACCCTCAAGATCAAGGATACATCAAAAGAAAGGTAATAGTCCTAATTGATTTTGGCAAGACTCATAATTTCATTCACTGTAAATTAGCCAAAGATCTCAATTGCTTTGCATATCCACGAGTTTCAAGTAATGGCTGGTGTGATGGAGGAACTATCAATTGCTCAGAAAATGCAATAAGATCAATCTTACCATGGGGAATATGTAATGAATAGTCCACGATTGCTATACCCATGGGTGGTGTGATGTTGTACTGGGAATCCAATGGTTACAATCATTAGAACAGTATTTTAATTTTCAAGAACTTTCATGAAATTTTTATTGAAGGAAAATAAATTGAGTTGAGAGGTATCATGGAAGCCCTAGAAGGTGAGCAAGTTCTAATGGCATGAAAAAATTATTGAAGAAGGGGCATCAAGGCATTATTATAAATATGCTCACTAGATGTTCAAACATCTAAGCTAATATCTATTCCTCAAGATCTCCAAAGGATCATTTCGATAAGCATTCCAAAAGTATTTGAAGATATTCCTGAAGGTCTTCCAACCAATCGAAATCATGATCATGAAATTCACTCCACTCCTCAGCAGTTCCTCCTAACATCAGCCATACATATACCCTTATGCACTGTAAGAGTGAAATTGATTTATTATTGAAGAAATGTTAGAGGTCGGCATCATTAGATCTTAGCCAAAGTTCTTACTTTGCACCGCATGGTATTCAAGAAAGATAGCTTCATGCGTATGTGTCCGATTATAGAGAGCTCAACAACAATTATTAAAGATAAGTTTCCCATTCTGATTTGATGAATCATACGAACTACATGGAGCAATATATTTCACAAAATTGAATCTCCGTTAAGGGTATCATCGAATCGAATGAAGGAAGATCTATCCCAAAACAAAGATTCCTAACTCATGAAGCCATTATGAATTTTTGGTCATGCCTTTTGGCCTTACAAATGCACCTTCACATTCCAAGGGTTGATGAATCCATTTTCAAGCCCTTCCTCTCGAAAATTTGTGTTAGCATTTTGATGATATACTAATCTATAGCATTGGGAGGATCATCTCAGCAACATGTTGACAAGGTGCTGCCATAACTACTAAAGGAGCAAGTAAACTATATGCCAACCATCCAAATGTTTCTTTTGGAGTAAAGGAGGTAGAGGACGGTCATACGGTATCTCATGAAGGTGTCAAGGTAGACCCTAACAATATTATGCCATGATGGATCTACGATTCCCAAAACATTAAAAATCTTAGAGGATTTTTTGGCTTCGATGTGTTACTACCGCAGTTTGTTCCTGAACTATGGAAGAATAGCAACACTTAACTTAATAATTAACTAAGAAGGATGCATTTTCATGGACTCCGTGAGGCAACTAAAGATTTTGAACAACTCTTTAAGAGGCTTATGTGTACAACTCCCTGCCTTGACCACTCCGTGACTTCCTCACAAAAACCCTTTTATCAGGAATGTGATGCCTCGAAATGGAATTAGGCCCTTCACGCAAGAAGGAAGCCCCCGGCTTTGAAAAAGCTCTAATCACTCAAGGAAGAGACTTACACAAACCCATTTATGAGAAGGAAATGATGGCAAATACTACATGCATTGAAGCAATGGCCTTACCTAATAGGTAAGTACTTCCGGTCAAAACAGGATCATGATAGTCTAAATACTTATTGGAACAAAGACTATCTTCTAAGAACAACAAAATGGTAACCAAGATAATCGGGTTATGATTTTGAAATCGTCATAAAAGGGAAGCAAATGTTGTGGCAGATGCACTCTACCTAATAGGATGAAGATGTTCAGTGCCTTTCTCAGGTTATCTCGATCATCCAATCCCATTGGATAATAGAAGCAAGGGGATGAATGGAAGACGACTAAAAGTGTGGACTCTCATTGAAAGGTTATGAGGATTCGTGCATCGATACATTTCATGATGTAAAAATGATTCAATTATGGTACAAAGATCGCTTTATATTTATGTAAGAACTCCTAACTCAAACAAAAGGCGCTATTGGAACTCAGACACCTCTCCAAGAGGAGGGCACTGGATTTTGAAAACCTACCATAGTATCAAGGATTTTTTTGGGATGGCTCAACAGCTCCGATGTTCAAAGGTTTGTGGCGTAATGCTTGGTTTGCCAACAAAATAAGGTGGAACAATTACATCCTAGTCTTTACAACCATTATCCATCCTGTCAACGCCGGGAGGAGGTTTCCATCAATTTCATCACAAAGTGGTTACCAAAGTCCAAGGAAAGAGTGTCATCATGGTGATTGGTTATAGAATGACTCGGCACACCTTTGCGCACTCTCTCACCCCTTCAAAGTGCCATACCGCTGCCACCGCATTCATGGAGACAACACAAAAGATACATGGCGTTCTCAAAACATTGTAAGTGATAGGAGATCCCATCTTCACCGCATTAATTCTTTGGACAAAAATTATTTTCTGTTTGGGTACTCAATTGGCCTTATAGCTCATCCTATCATCTCAACTGATGGACAAACCGAGATAGTGAACAACAAATGTCTAGAAGGATACCTTCGCTAAGTTTCTTTGTCTTTCATAAACAAACACAATGTTTCAAATGGTTACCTCAAGTGTAATGGTGGTATAACACTTCCTTTCACACTCAACAAAAATGACACCATTTATGGCACTTTTCTTATGGATACCAATCTCCTTCCATCACTTCTTCTCTAAAAGAAAAATCAAAGTTCAAGCAAAGGGAAGATCAAGAATGAGAATCAACAACAAGTTCTCCAAATCTTAAAAGACAACTGACTCACATGGCACAAAATCGCATGAAACAACAAGCAAGCATCAACATCAGAGGAAAGAAGTTTTGAAGTAAGGGGATTGTATTTTAAGACTACAACCATACAAACAGATGTCCCTCACACAAGCCAAGAAGGATAATAAATTATCACCAAAGTACTATGGCCCTTAAGGTGTTGCAAAATATTGGTACTATGGTACACAAATTGGAGTTGCTCATGCCTTCAATGGTATACACACCTAGCCTATGCTCATGCTTAAAGAAAGAGTAGGCTACAAGATCCCTGTACCAAACTATATTTCCTTAACTTGATGAGGAAGGAAAATGATATTGGAGCCTCGGCTTCTAACACTGACACAAGAATTCGGCCAACCGAGGAATAGATCCACTTCAGAGTATCTCATTAAATGAGTGCAAACTACCAAGATTCCACTTGGGAAGATGAGTCTCCTTATATAGAAGCATAGGATACCTGCTGCCAGTGGACAACACTTGTCCTTTCAAGGGGCATGTTAAGCCCCCATATTGGCTCATTACCACTTAATTCAGTATATTAATTAGTAATGTTATTTTATTTATGCTCATTAGGCCATTAGTGATTTAGATTAGTAATGTTATTTTATTTATGTCGGCTTTAGGCCATTAAAACCTCCTAGTTCCTATATATACCAAGGAGACATTTTCATTTGGAATCATCTTGTACTTGAACATTTAAGTGGGGTAAAAGGAGGTTGCCCCCTCGAAGAGGCTTATTATCTGATATTATCTCTTTTTCAAGGCGTTGAGTACTTTTCTTGAGGTTTTTCTATGCTATATTGATGTTTGGTTCTTAACAAATAGCCTTGAAGATCAAGAAGTTGAGAGGAAACATATTTTTGCAATTTTGAAAGCTATTTTCAAAACAGATCTTTCGGTGTCTTAGGCAAGATTTCACAGCTTCCCTTAGCCACCGAAAGAAGAGCTTTCAGTGGCTTACATGCTAGAAATTTTGTCTCCTTAGCCACCGAAAGTGCAGAAAATTGAAGATTGTTGTTCTTTTTCTCAGATTGATTATTTTTTTATCCAGATGCCTCGAGGGTGGTTTCTAATGATAGATAATAATTAAAGGGATACAGAGCATATTTCCTTTTCATCTTTTGAGGTAGATGATGAGGCAAGAAGACTAAGTGGTCTTTTTATTTTTCGGTAAAAATGCACAGATTTTGGTCAAAAGGTCAAAATTCGACTTGGTTGAGTGTATTTAGGAGAAAATGATCAAATACATTATCAAATATCATCCATGAGTGCAAGTGGCACTTCATTTGATCAATAGAAATATTCTAGAGATCAATTCCTAAAATGTAGGAATATGACTAGATTTAGAAATCTGGATTTTCCTGTTTTAATCACCTTCTTGGGAGATAGATCTTGATCAGATGGAAGATTATTTTTTAAAATTGAAGGATTTTTTTTATAATAATAGGATCATATTCAATAACCTCTCTCTGTTTCCCAATATATATTTTTATTTGTGAAATATAGGTCAATCGTTGAGCACCATATTTCCAGAAATTAAATACTCTGTTTTTCCTATTTTAGTCATTGTCTTTGAGGACATATTTTGATGAGATGGAAGAGTGTTTTTAGAAACGGAAGGAGGTATTTCATAATAACGGGCTGATATTCAATAACCTCTCTCAGTTTCCCAATTTCTATTTTTATTTGGACGATATATGTGAATCTTGGAGCAGCATATTTCCAGAAATTTCTATCTTTTCTAGCCACCTCACAAATTCAAATTTGTGATAGATATCTTTCACAAACTAAAGATAGAATAAGTTGTTATTAGATCCATATTTTCAGGATCTCAAATAATTTTTAAAGGCTATATAATCTTGTTGATTTCATATTGTATGGGGGGTTCAACCTTTGAGGCTGGGAGAGGTTCAATTTTGAGTTCAACTATGTTGCTACTATAATCAGACCTTTTCTTAAATATATCTAGGCTTGCAAGATTCTTTCATTGATGTTATCATATTTCTTCTTTATTATATATCTATTCTTATGAGTTGAATTTTATTCTCAGTATATGATTATATAATCCATAGGTGACTGTCATCTCACTATCTAATTGTTAAGAAAAGGATCATAAGTTGTTATGCTAGTTTCTAGACCCATCATACCTATTGTTTTATATATGTGTGATTTGGTTTATTGATTAGATTATGTTCTATTTGATACTCAACCTGATTGATTTCATCTCTTGAGAGCCTTGTATAGTTTGAATATCCCTAGAGAATCTTGAATACACATTCCAGTTAGTTATATATTCATCTTGATCCAACCCCACACTTATCATTGAGTGAACCATTACAAGATAAGTTAAGTTGCCAGGCATCTCTAAGATACAACCTAGGAGAGTTTCCTGGAGTGATAGTAGGGGGAAACCCTTAGCCATGGGGAAAAATCCTATGTGGGGGAAACAACAAAAATCCTAGGGGAAAGATGTTCCTACAAGTCCTTCCATTCCTACTACTACATGCTTGTATCTTGGAAAACCATATCTAGGAGTTACAAATATTTTATGGGGTCAAACTAATCCAACAAGCATTCCTCATCAAGGAACTTTTCCCAATCAATCTATGAACCCCGTACTATAATGAAAACTATAATATATGTGAGACCCATCAAGTCAATCAAATTATATGGGATGTCCATTAGGTCAACTATAGTACATGGGAGGACCATTAGGTCAACCGCAGTACATGGGGGCACCATTGGGCCAACCAAAATACATAGTGGTACCATCGGGCCAACCATAATACATGGGGGGACCATCAGGTCCACCAGAGTAAATGAGAGGTCCATTGGGTCAACCACAATATATAGGGGGACCATTAAGTCAACCATAGTACATGGGAAGAACATCTGTTTTTTACATGAGGAAACAACCTATATATGGTCCTACTAGTGTTCCCATGCCACATGATTACTACCAATATCCACAGGTCAAATGACAACTTCCTTTCTTAGATACATTTCATTTACCATATTTATCACATTTGACCAATGATATTATACGTAATTCTCCTTTATGGCCACCTGTCCCTTCCAAACTACCTTATGATATACCAAAATTGGATGGGAATCTTGGAGAAGATCCTAACAATCATGTAATGACCTTCCATATTTGGTATTATTCAGACTCTTTTATGGATGATTCTATTTGTTTGAGGATTTTCCAAAGAACTCTTATAGGAGAAAAAACAAAATGGTACATTGAGTTGATACAAAACTCTTTTTATGATTTTAACTCTCTTTCCATGGCCTTTTTGACACATTTCCAACTATTGATTCAACATGAAACCAATATTGAGATTTCCACCTCACTTAGGAAAACCAACTTCACACATATATCTAATCATATTCGTGAATGAAGATGTTAACTATGGATTATTAAAGATGAAATTATGGACCAACTCTTGGAATATTGGTTTACCAAGTCACTTTTTCCACCCATTTCTAGAGATGTCACCATGGGAGGCACTCTCACTGAAGAGAAGGAGATCAATCGTGCTCAATATTTGGAATTGGTGTATTCCCAGTATGACACTCTTTACAACATAATCCCTCATGACCCTTTTCCAACTTATGATCCATCGAGACCATCCATGGAATCGCATGCCAATGGCATATTAGGTTCCCTCAAATAATAATATGCAATCCAATAGTCTAGGAAACAAGGCCATCTAGGCCCTAATGCAACCTCATATCAGAATTCCAAAAACACCAAAACTACTTCTTCTCTTTCCCATTCCTCTGAGGTGAATGTGATCCAATCCAATTCATCTCAGCAACTCTAAGGAAACAAGAAAGGTAAAATTAAATCCAATAAATCCTATAAACAACATGAAAACAACAAAACCTAGACAACTGCTGAAAAAAAAAATGTTTCCCTACATGATTTGTACAAAGGACCACTACATGAAAGGATATCCTTGTCATGAGGAAGTCAACAAATTTATGAAAGGTACCTCCAAACCTCCAGTGTTAACTGACCCTTTCCCACCTCAACAACAACAAATGGTTGCAAAAAATCCTACCCCTCCACAAGGGGGAAACATGGGTCATCCCCACTGTTGGAACATTGATAAATCCTAAACCTTGAGCTTTAATTTCTTGAACTTCATATTTTTAAATATTGACTTAGAAGTCATCTTTTGAAGGTTTAAATCAAATTTACCTCTAATCATAAGATGCACATGATATCCGTCGTTGATAAAGTTCCCCTGTTGATCGAATGATCCCCTTTTTTCCTGAGTCTTGGAGCCCCCTGATTGTTAAAGAGTCAAATCACTAAAGGCCACTTCAAAGATTCATTCTTTGGGAATTTCTCTAGGTCTTAACGTTTAAAGTCTTGATAATCGAAAAGTGTGTGTTATCACTATTCATAAAACCTTAAAGGACCCTAGCCATAGTACACATGTACCTTTTGAGTCTTCCCTGGGTTGACACATGTCACCCATTCCTGACCTTTTCAGCTGAAGATTCATATGATTCTAAGTAACACATGGCACTCCCTGGTCTTGACACGTCACTACCAGTAACGGCCTTTCGGAAATATAATAAAGAGATAACTTGCAAACCCATGAAGCAACAAAATGTCGAAATATTAAACCTTATTTAGTTAAGTTAATCTTGATTAAAAGGTAGTTAACAACTTTGCACGTCGGAGTTCGTACCTTTACCATCCATCTCATCCTGAAATCTCCGATGTCCAAACTTACGAAACCCTTCAAACTTAAACATGGTTAATTAAAACTAAAAAAAATATTATCCGATAATAAATCATTTCGTAGTTTCAGGTTTCAGGGATTCTATCTCGAGCTACCATTAAAAATCTTGAAGTCTGAATACCCAAAAACACTTAAATTTAAAGACGATTAATTAATGTTTCAAGGGAGATTATCTCATAATTAATATTTCGTGAATTCACGATGTGAGAAATTTCAAACCTATTTCATCCAAAATTCTCGACCGTGAACCATCAATATTAACGACATTAATCACAAATCAACGGTAATGATTTTAATGTAGATTGAAGATCACCAGCTAGATTTTCTCCTTAAGGTAAATAAATTTATCGTCAATCAAGGTATTCTTTAATCAATACGCCTGAGGTGAATAAGAATCCTTTATTTTGAATTGCATTTTCATTCTCACAGAATAGCAAGTTTTAGCCAACTAAGAAGCTCACGCATTCCCCTATAATAGGTAACCCAGTTCCGATTTCATCAATATCATGGCACCACGAAAGATGGCTAAAGAAGATGGTGAAATCACAAATCTGAATACAGATGTTCTATCAGATACCTCACCGAGAGCCATAAACGCTGTGAAATTTTGGACACAAGTGTTCGATATTCTAGAGCATGAGCTTGTAAATTGCCCAGAGGATTTCGGCAATGAAGTGAGAAAAATTCATGCAATTAAACTCAGGGACATATCTCGGTCAAAGCTACATAAAATAGTTGCGCAACCGAGGTTCATGTCATATAACAACATGATAGAATGGGCCCTGGAGAACGTTGACATTCAAACCAGGAGCATCTACAACTCTCAAAAGGCTATTGTTGGGTATTTTCGACCAGAACACATACAAGTAATGTATAAACTATCCCCTGAATTTAAATATAATTACAACACTACATTCATGCTAGAATTTGAGAAACAAGAGTGTACGCAATATGATAAAAGCTACCCTAATTTAATCAAGAACTGGTGGGGGCACCAGGAACAAATTAGAGCTAGCACTCACAACTTGTATTCCATAGTGTCGTTAGAATCCCATATGATTTATGTGGCTATGATGTTATGTAGTCTATTTGGGAAAAATATCCCCACCCATTTTCCAATAGCATGGGTACCAATTATGCATGAAGTAGCCGAGGGCTACTTTTTTAACTGGGCCAAGATGTTATCAGATAACTTGGCTACGAAAATCACAAATTACCAATTAGAAAAGTCCAAAGGACAAGCTTCCCCTTTCTATATGTCTGCATACATCATGGATTCTATTTGCTTTATGAATCCTTTCCCTCTGATGAACTAGATCTGGACCCCAACCAGTGTTGAACCTATCCATTTCTATCACTCCAAGATGTGGGAAGACAAGGATATGGAATTATTCTACGAAATATGCCATTATGTAGTTGTGCCTATTCATATTTCCCTATACAGTTTCCCTCCTCCCAGAATTTCAGACAAAATCATGTCAAACTTGGGAAAAATAGCAGACTGGTATATCGAAGAAATATTTGCTTACATCAGGGTTTTCGGGTGCTCGATCCCTCCCCATTCTCTCCTGATTTTTTTACCAGATAAGCTAGTATGCCAATAAGTGGCATATCAAAATGTGACATGGGGAATCAACAAGGAATTGAAAGTGACCGAGAAAAAGGTATGGCCAACCTTCCCTCTTCAGGTTGGTATGTTCTCCTTGTTAGATTTCGGTCATTCTAAAGTATAGGCCATAGATCTGGAGGATGTCAAGTTGGTTGACCTTGAGATTAAAAGGCATGATCCACTCAAAATTGTGGAAAACCACTTGGCTCAGTACAACATGAAGAAGTATATGCACGAGAATTCCCCACATGATGAATTATTTAGGGGAGCCAAGTCAAATGAGGAAGTACTGAACAAAGTCCAAACTTTGTCCCCAGACCAACAAGCCAGCTTCTTCAATTTCCAAAAGAATAGATGAAATATCTTGCCAAAGGTATTATAGGGAGAGTCAGTAGCCCCTTCGTCTACACATGAGATTGTACCTCTGGGTTTTGAGACAGAGAGCTCTGGAAAACAAGAAAATAAATAAAATACAAAGGACATTGAAGTCTTAATTGAGGAATTGGAAGCTTCAGTATCAACTCCACTAGGTCCTCAAGCAAAGGATCAACTCAAATCCTTTCTAAAACGAGGACAAAACACATCTCCTTCTACGCCATTCACCTCTATTTCCAAAACCATTGAGCAACAACCATCTACTGAAATAGGTTCTCCTATCACTTCATTGACACCATTATAGTCTAATTTTGGAAACCTCGATTCCAAAGTCAATTTTGTAGATGATCTCACCCCAATTTCACCTGAAGAGATGCCTCCTTCAAACTTCTTTTTCAAAAAGAAAAGGAGGGCTATAGTCAAATGAGAGTCACATTAGAAATATGGAGCGATGGTCAAAAGGAAAAGAATGATATATGATGTACATAACCAATATGATTCATAATTCGCTAAGGAAAAGGCAGGTTCATTAGGTTCCTTTGCCATAGAAAATCAGTGGTCAGTGGAAAACCTGGCCGAGAAGCTAAAATAGAGAAACATGTTGGAAGGGAAGTTGCAAAATCAACTAATGACTATGGAACAGGCTGTGAAAAATAATATGAACAAATATTTTGAACAGATCAGAGTCTATGACAGGAATCAAATTCAACAACTGCAAGCTAACCTAGAAGAGCTTCATCATAATTCACAGGCCAACAAAGGCTTGATCATGAAACAAGAAGAGCTAATAAAGTAGTTGCAAGACAGGTTATATTTGAGCAAAGGTACATCAATAGAGGTATCAACTTTTCGAGCTCAAGCATTGGAGGAAAATGAAAAGTTAGAAATAGCCCAACAAGATATCTTCATGAAGGTCAAGACTATCCAGAAGTGTTACCAGGCGGTTGACCTTTCTCTAAAAGACATCTACATCAAATAAATAGAAGCTCATTCAGCGCGAGCTAAGTTTCAAGAAGTTTTCCTATTATTATCAAAGGATGATGTCTCAAATGTACATCATCTTTCTCTTTCGGGAAAAATAAGAGGTGATATAGTTTTGAAGTCCTGGGAAACAAATTTAACAGAAAGAAAGAGGCTTTCCAGAGATGTGACTGAAACTTGTCTAGAAGCATTGACATCACTAGACAAAGGGCTAATTGATTTTGAAGGGAATGTTATTTCCGAAGCCCTGGGTAAAATCAATATAGCTAAGAATCAACATGATTCCACAACGAACAAGGAATAGGCGCTGATGACCATTTCGAATATAAACCAGATTGATATCCCTCAAATAAGAAAATGGATAGTGAACCCAAGCTTGCAATTACAGGTCACATCCCAAGGAGTGAAAAGGATACAGGAAAATCTCCCTCGGGTAGAAATAAATTTATACACTTTTGAGGCCAATCAAGAAACTGAGCCTTCGGGGATGGTAGTGAAATTAGTAAGTAGATGCATCCAATACATCAAATATGGGAAGGCAAGAACATCTGAAAGAAAGTAAGAAAGTGCTACTACATGATTGGATATCAGTGAGAGGAAAAATGGCAACAAAGCCATGATGACCAGGATGTTGTGCCAAAACATCAAGAAGATTAGAAGAAAAAAAAAATTCAGCCAACCAACGAAGAGATTGCAAAGCTCATTGTTCTCTATACTCTATTTTATTATTTCATACATTTACTATTTTTAAAATTATGATAATTCCAACCATTTTGAGTTGAGAAAAAATTGTATAAATACATAGATTGAAGATCTATTAAGGGTTGCTTCTTGCCGATTGTAATAGAGAAACTCTCCTTATTGAGTATTAATACAAGTGCATACAAATATTCCAAGTTTTGTTTAATCTGGGTTATGTAATTCTTCTGTTTTTCCATTTCTCAACACTTCTTTAAGAATTTCCTTGATAAATGTTTGATTTAAATTTAGTACAACAACTACTGCAATCGTATTTCATCAGTAATTTATTAAGTAAGCAGTTTTTCCTCTGCATTTACTGTGAGTAAATCAAGACCTGCAAGTTGTGTGGATTACTTTATCTTATACTTTATTCAAGGTTACACTTTCTATTTTCTTCCACTGCAACAAGCTGAGACTCTTCAATAATTGATGCCTTTATTTTTTTTACAGTTTTGTATTTTTCTCTCATGCCATTCGATATTACAATTTTGACTCAGAAAGGAAATATGGCCTTTGTGTTGCCATACTGTTAATTTCACTTAAGGAATTTTTCTCATATAACTAAGGTAGAAAAAACACTTTTAAAAAACACTCTCTTAAAATTTCTTGATGCCTCACATTACTCTTTGAGCCTTAAGTTTAATCTCAAGACCAACACCCACCATGGGGATGCTTCCACAAGACTCGGGTCTTTATGTTTTACAAGATGGTTATTCTAACAACCAGAGATAATAATTATGACACTCCTCCAGGAAATCATTCCAATGGAGATGCTACAGATAATCCCTCCACTTCCACTCCTCCTCCATATTCTTCGCCTCTCCATATATAGAGTCTTATAGTTGAATCAATGTTGTGCCCACCCAAGGGAACAATTCAAAAGTTGATTTTCAATCCAAGTTCCCGTGCTACTGAAGGCTACAACATTGTTGAATATTTGTTGCAAGTACATTTTACTATGTTTATGCTTGAAGTTCTCCAAAAATATCCAAGTCAACATAGAACCTTGTCGTCACTCATTGGATATGTGGATTCGGAGGCATCAAATATGATTATGCATATTCTGGAATATTTTAAACCGTAACTGTCCCACCACCTGCCATTCTAAATCCACACTATGATTCATGGGAAGAATATCCATGGCATTGTTTCAGATGAAGGAGCCTTTACTTGTGTCATATATTTATCTCATTGTAGAGCCATTGGTTCTCTTGAACTTAACCAACCTCCCACTACTCTTGCAATATTTTTCTATCAAATTGAAGGTAAATATTGTTTCTATCGACTTCTATCGACATTGAAATGGTTGATTCACCCCTAAATTATAATTTGTTTCTTGGTCACAGTTGGTTCTATGCAATGAATGTCATTGCATCTTCAGTCTTTCACCTTTTGCAATTTCCCCATCAAGGGAAAATTGTGACCATTGACCAACTTGACTATTGCACACCAGATATCAATAAACACTAAGTGAATATTACCCCTTTCATGGGACATTCTAATATCGAGTACAAATGTGTGGGGGTAGGTCTCCTCAAGGATTCCTCACTCGTGGGATTTTTTTCCCTTACCTCCCCCTAATCCCCCACATTAGTTTTCCACGTTAAACATGATTTTGGCTATGGTGAAATAATTCCCTGAATCACTTGATCCTTGGGTAGTATCTATACAATCTAAAAATGAAACATTGGGTGACATCATGTCACTTTGTCCAACAGAGTATTGTCTTCCACAAGATTTGGTACCTAAACCTTCCCTTCCTTCACCTATATTAGTTGATCCTCTTTCTTCCTCCCTCTCTGGTGAACCTATTTGTATTAGTAACCAAGAGTCTAAGAAAGTGCAAAAGAAGAGTTGGTGGCTGAACTGAATCTTGGGGGGCGTGTCTCCATCCTATGGAAATCATACTAGAGTTAGGTCGACAACTTCTTATGATGATGCTGGGGAGAAAGTACCAAGCTATAGATACAATTTTGGGAAAACAATAGAAAATAGGTATCGATCAACATACCAACCTCTGGAATCCATCTACCAAACTCTAAACATCATGTTGGGAAGAGGACCGTTCATGGGTATTATACCAAGCATAGTTTATTATTGTTTTCAAGTTCATTAAAAATGAAACTAATCTCGAGCACAATTTCATTTTTTGTTTCAATATTGTTAAAAAATGAAGCATATTGTGAGCATACCTTGTCGTTCCTCGATCTTGTTAAACCCTGAAGAGTCTTCTTTCAATTTGTAGTTTTCCCCTTTTTCAGCCTCGTAAGACTAACTACAAAAAATGTATACTATGGTCAATTATTACAAGAAGATTTATCCCTTGTACTATTTTACACTTTTCCGAGCTCGGGGGGACTAAATTTACGAAAAATAACACCCTTGGAGTCATCTTAAAGATATTTTTAGACTCTCTGAACATGAAAATACCACCAAGATTTCCTTATTTGGGATCGTAAAATTATGCATTGAAGACTCGTACAATACCAAACCCCTCCTTCTTCAAGTTCGCTAAAGATGTGATGAGGGAATCGTCGAAGATGAGCTATACTGAGAATCTATTATCCTCCTCAAGATCGTTAAAAAATAAAGAGATACTCACCAATCATGGTGGGGGGGAATTAAAGGAAGTGGTTCAAGTTTTTGGAAAACATTATGGGAGTTGTCTATTATTTCCATTGAACATGGCAAATTTTTTAATATCTTCTTACAGTTGGATAATTTTCTTGTCTCTCAGCCATACCAATCCTATGAGTCATCATACTCCTTCGGTTCACCCAAAGAGTGCCTCGGTGATCATTTCACAATGTTTTGGTCTATCTATCAGTCGAGTCAATGTTTCCAAGTCATTTTTCATGCCTCACAATATTCAAGGGAAGTTTCACCTTCAACCAACCATTCTGCAGTATTACCAATTTTCATTCTCATGTCAGCCCATACTCATTTAATCCACCATCTTACATCACTTTCTTGTGTCAATTTCATGTCGATGATGGAGGATACATCATGGCCCTTCTTTGACAAGTCTTCTCTTGTCGAATTCAACACATTATCTGGGAATTAGACTTAGAAACCAATTATTATCTTGGAACCTGCATGCCTCAATGACAGGTTACCTCTCCTTCGATAGTAGGTTTACACCATTGACCTCTGATCAAATTATTCCATATATATTTGACCTCAAATTATTTATTCACATTCATTGGAATGTACTAGGGTACCTTGGGAGTCATTATTATCATTGGTGATTTCCCTTGCACTTGTTAACGATATACATTAAATAACCATAATCAAGTGGTTTATACCATGTTAGACATCAAGGCATCTATTCACATGGATAGAATCATACTTTTTTTGGATCGATATGAAGACCCTGGGTTGGGTGCTCACTTTGTTATGTGCTTTGCCCAGGCTATGTTGGAGATCATTTAATTATAACAAATTCTAGTATAACCATCATATTGGAAATCTCACTGATGTATATGTTGTCACATAGATCCAATTTGTATTGGCATGCAACTATGTTTCTGTTATATCGTAGATCCACTATGTTTTCTTTCATGGTGTTGAAGGAAAATCTCCCTGCGGACAGGTAGATCTCCTCTTGAGAGATAGACTCTTAACTCTTAAGACAAAAGGTGCTTAACATGGACACTAACTTCCTTTTAGATCTAGATAAACTAATGTGTGAGAAGGAAGGAGAAAATACGTACCTTTTTACCGGTGTTTGTCCCTGCACAGCCCGAGTTGAGCTCCAATCTTAAACTCCTCGATAAGCCCTATAGACAAAAAAAAGATACAACTAACTTCCTACTCTACTGAGATTAGCTCGAAAAATATCTATCTATTAGAGACAAATTCATGTGAGATCAAACACAGACTTGAAAGAAATAGGCCAAGCATATTATATTAATGAGAACAATAATGAAGAAAACTTACAACCATAGATGTGAGTGCAACAGCTTCATCAAGTTCCCCTTGTCCAAACCCTTGCTTAAATAGTCCACACACATAATTTTGATGTTCCAATACCACTCATGAGATCATAAGTTTGGTATAATTCTCAATCTCCATCCCTCCTCCTCCATGGAAATCCCTCATTATATAAGATTTGGAGACTTAACCACCATGGAGAGAATCTCTCATCAGATCCACTAAGAAAGGGATCTCTAAGATATTTAGGGAGAAAATATCTCTCAAGGATTTTAAGGAGGAAATATTTCAACCATCCATGATATCCTCCACCTTCCCTAAAAAATAGGAAACCAAATGTGAGGTGGATCCTCACACTTAATTACTTTTTTTTCATGAATATTAATAATAATTCATGTGCACTTGATTCTCTCACTTAATCAATTTATTTTCCATGAATATTAATAATAATTCATGTTTACTTAGTATTTTTTGCCTTCATGTAATATATCCCTCCTCCACATTGACTAGAGATTGTGACATAGGTTATTCCATGGTGTCAAGGTGTATGCGACACTTATACGACACTTTACGACACTTAGGGCAAGGTACCTAGGTGTGCAAATTTAATGTGTAACAGAATGCTCCCTAAAGCGTGAGGTCAGAAGAGAAAATGATGGTTGGAACAATTTACAAATCTTTAAAGCAAGGGTGTAGACTCGAAGAACATGGTAGAAGCTGCTAACAAACATCCAACAAATATTATGACATGTTTCAAACCCAAGGCAAGCATACCTATGCTTGGGTGATAAAGACTTGCAAGATATGGTCACCATAAATACACTGCGGATCCATAATTATATTGATAAACGGTATAGCCATAGAGGATACAGTGTGGATATATACTCCTATGACCTGAATTGATCGTAGCCATGAATAATACACAGTGGATCTACGATATGACAAGACATAGCCACGACCAATACAAATTTGATCTATGTGACAGTATATGTGTCATTGTTCAAGAGAAACTCTGTCGCAACCTAGGAAAAATGCATATCAAAGTGATCACTCAACCCAGGGTCTTCTTACCGATCCCAATGTAGTATGAGTCTAACCATGTGAATAGATGTCCTGATGTTGAACATGGCAAAAACCACTTGATTACTGGTCAATGATGTAACTCGTTAACAAGTGCGAGGGAAATCACCATTGATGTTAATGATTCCCAAGGTACTCTAGTACATTCAAATGAATGTGAATGGATGAGCTGAAGTCGAACATCCATGGAATCATCCAATCAGAGGTCAATGATGTAAACCCACTGTCAAACATGAGGAGGCCTACCATTGAGGCATGTAGGTCCCAAAGTACTAACTAGTTTCTAATTCTAAATCCTGGATAATGTGTTGAAGTCGATAGGAACATACTCGTCGAGGGAGGGCCTTAATGTATCCCCCATCAATGACACAAAACAGACACAGAGATGTAATTGGTATATCAAATGAACATGGACTCACACGGGTATTGAGACAAGATATTTGTGATGGTTAACTCTCGAGGTGGATACTTCCCTTGAACACTGAGGCACAACAGCAAAAACATGACATGGACCAAAAAACGATGATGCAGTGGATACTGTTACTTTCGTCGGGTGACCCAAAAGAGTAAGAAAAACTTAGAGGATTGGCTTAGTGCAGAGGTTCAGTGGATCAATGTAACGCCCCTAAACTGATAAATGATTAAAGATTATTAAGCAAGATTTAATTAAGAAAGAATTACAATTAATAAAATAACATTGATTGCAGACTGCATTCAATGATCTGATAAACC
>SNQJ01S0014949.1:73669-87921 GCA_010110895.2 Picea sitchensis | reverse complement strand
ATAAACCAGTGATCAAGTATCAATCAAAGACGACGACAATCTAATCAACGAAAGAAGTGTTTTCACACTTTCAGTTGTGAAAACTGAATTGAAATTGAATTGTAATGGTCGCAAAAATGAGACGAATGTCTATTAGCACAATGTGACAATACTTTGTCGTAATACGACAAGGGGTGTAGGCAGCTTTTTGAGAGTAATCCAAAAAAATGGGTCGGTTGCCAACATGACCCTAAGGGGATTGATATGGAAAGTGAGAATGTGAAGGTGAAAATCTCTATAGGTCATATTTTAAGATGAATAAAAGGATTGGATATGAAGTATTGTGTGTGAAGAAAGGTTGTGAAACATTGGGTGCCTACACCACAATGTTATCTGATGCAAGAGCATCACCAACTCATCAAGTGAGCCAGTGCGGAAGTAGAGGACAGCTGGATAAGCCAGCACAAATTTTGAAATTGCCTTGAAGCTATTGCGCAGACATTAATGTGAAGATTTAATGAAGCGCACTTTGTATATTGTAAATGGACCATGAGAGGATAACTCTCGTCCTTTAGTAGATAACCGACATTTATAGTTAATGCAAGTAGATAGGAATTTAATTACAGATTTGATAGCTTTAGGAAGCAAGAGGGAAACAGGATATAGACACCCTCATTGTATCATTGTAACATAAGCCTGAGCATAGAAGAGAAGATAAGAGCATGCAGAGAGCTGTGTAAAAGACACCCATGTACAGACATTTGAATTAACATAAGAGTTCTGATTCAAATTCATGGTTTTGTGTTTAATTCTCTGTGTATTTGATGTTGATATGCTCATGAATGTTCATTTCCTGTTATACATTTTCTTTTATATGCTGTGTATGTGATTTCATGGTTGAATTGAAGTCTAAAGGGGTGAAGGAATGAGTTTCAATTGTTTCTCTATTTGAGCCAGAGATTCCTGCAAGGAGTGCAGTCGAATTGTCCACAAGAAGTGCGTTGACAGAGGGCTCAGATAGAGATAAATTTTATTCTCATTCATCCCAAAGGTGCAGTTGGGCACAGTAGCTATGCAAGGAGTGCGCAGGCCATGTGAAAGTATTAGGGTTGCGAACTTGAGTGAGTCTTTGAAAGACTGTTGCTACAAGTGTGCGCAGAGTCGAAGAGTTTCAACACTTAGACGGAGTTGAAGGGTTTCCGCAAGGAGTGCGTGCAAGGGAGTTTCCTAAAGGACTCGAAAGTCATGGGAAATCTCAGGAAGGATAGAGTCTCCAAATTCGTTGAAGGATCGCACAATGAAGTGTGGTTGGAGTATTCGAGCAGGCGTTGTAAGTTTGCGCGCAGGTGAACAAGTCTTCGTGGAGGGAGTACTTGATTCATTTCGCAGAATTTAACAAGAAGGAACGGACAGTCGGAATTCCCTGAGGAGAATCTGCGAACCACCGTAAGTCGTTAGAACTTGGAAAGGTGTCAGGAAGATACAACGACGTATTCCCAAAGGGTTCCAAGTTCAAGAGAGGTGGAGCCGTTGATCAAGACCACGAGGGTCGTTGGATCCACAAACATATCGTGGATCGGGGTTTCATGAGTCGAAGCTCCAAATTATTGTAACAAGAATCGCGATATCGTGACACGCGATATTTTGACAGATCAGAACCATCCATCAGGATGGACACATGTCATAAGATCTGACGAAGTCGGGGTTCAGCATATCGGAGGTCCTGAGGAAAAGATACTCAGATAGTTTGGAATCGCGATCCACGATATCCCGATAGTGACGTAAGAAGTGTGGGGCCAAAGGTGTTGGCAGAGGACAGGTGGCGCACCGTATCGGATTTCGGGGAAAGTAAAGTCCCGAAACCTTTGGAATTAGGATTCGCAATCCCGCGAACTCCGATATCCCAATGAAGTGATAGGACCATTGGATAGTCAACCCGTGTGCCCATTGGAGGGTCGGCGTATCGGGTATCGGGAGTCGGGGATGCAAGTAGTTTGATATCGCGAGTTGCGAAATCACGATAGAGCAGAAGTCCCGACAGGGTAAGATAAGGTCAGCGTTGACTGAGGTATCGGGTCTCGATGATTTGAGAGCCCAATGTTCGAACTTTGACATCGTGAAGTCGCGAGTTCCGATTTCCCGACAAGTAAAGAAAGGGGGATCGCGTGAAGAAATTATGTGGGTGAAGAATTCCCGATAGGGAATTATAAGAGTTTTTCAGCTCTTTGAGCCAAGGAAGAAGGAGATCCTATGAGCGGACGTGCCTGAGGGTGCGGCTGCGTCATTATCCCTGCCCAAAACAAGACAATTGATTGAGATACAAGCCAAATAACCAATGGGATAAGCAAGGCAAGATTGATGTACTAAATTTCATATATATATATATATATATATATATCAACAATAGAATGAGTCACTAATTGCAATTTTAACTGTTAAAAACATCAAATAATTATTGGATGATCAAGAACTAAGCATGTAGATAATATTCCACACTTAAACACAAGATTTGATGGTAAGATAGGGATGTTGAACAATGTATTAGGGAAGCTTTATGGATGTAGCAAACAATTTATACAACAACAAAATATAACCACAAAAAATAACAAGTAAACCTTCAAAATGATAGCTATTGATCACTAGAACAATAATCTAGGTTCACAAGCAATTTTCAATGGTAGATTAGAGAGAAAGGAGAGAAAGAGAGAATTTTTTGCATCCCTAATGCATGTAGAATTAATTTATAACAGTAGAAAAAATTCCTTGTCTAACAAGACACCCTAGAGGTTAAGCAAGATTATAACATGAAGAATCAATTCCAACTTAGACACTTGCAAAATCTCAAAATTTCATGTATACCAATGTAATGATTTTATTTCTCCAATGTAAGTAGATGGGTGCCTAATCTATTGGGTTATGGAGTATTGGGTGTAAGAGTTGTACTTACTACTTCTCTAGGGGTGTAATCCCTTTTATTCTCCAGATCAAGTAAATCCAACAAGGTAAATCTAGTAGGGTGTAAACCATTTTACTCCTGCTAGAAACCCTGACAATAGCTTATCCAATAACAATTATGATAGATCTTGATGGAGGGTGTGTTCCCTTATACTCTTTCAAGGGTTTAAACAAGAATAGTCATGAAACAAGAAGAAATTACTAAGTTCAAGAAGCAAAAAATTCCTTAACAATTCCAATAGATAGCATGGAAAACACGTATCTACCAAGAATATTGATTAAGGGATTTTTCCCCTATGATATTGGGTCAGGATCACAACAGAGAAAGACTAAGTGGAAGAGACAACAATATCCCCTCAATACCAAGCACACAAAATCTAAATAAAATAACTAGTTAAACTAGGAGAAAGTAGGGATATACAGAAGAAAAGAAAGTGCACCTTGTTCCCCTATCTAATGTTGATCCCCACTCCAATTCATCGAATATCTCTTGATCTTGTACTGGAACTAGCCTGCAAGATAGATACAAAACAAGGGATGCAACAAAGGTATCTATGAAATCAAAAGAATGTGCATGTTACATGCCATATTCAAAGTAAGCACAAAGAGAAACATACATTGAAGCCAAAATATGAGGGAAAACAAACTCTTTAATATCAATAAGTGGAAAAGGTAAGTTACAACCTTGTCCATCCTTAGGCACCATCTTGAATCCAACTATCTGGGTTCCTCTAGGAATCCTCAAGAATCAACTCAACCAATGTAATATTCCTTAAATGACTTAGATAGGGACAAGGAGACACCCTATAGCCACATAAAATGAGAAAGAAGTGTTGGAAAAGGAGTTTCCATACTAGAGGAGATGTTGCTCAGAGAATTATAGGGAAGGGACGATTGCTAGATGTTGGAAACATAACTTTGTATAAAGGGACTTGAACTCTCCTTATCACTCCATGGTTATTTTATATCTTCCCAAAGAGGTTTTGGGAGTTGAATTTCGTTGTGTATGGGAAAGGGTCATTGGGAAACGAGACCAACCGAAAACCCTCTTGAAAACAAAAAAATATTTTATTTTTCAGAAATTTTGAGGGCATCCATGGGTTGTAGTGTGGAAAGTCACAAATGCTCATTTGTTGCACTAGGAAAACCTGCAGATATTCTCTTAGGGAATGTTTTTTAAATGATTTTTGAGAGGTCTTTGGGGAAAAGTATAGAAAGCATTGGGAAAGGGTTGGGCCATGGAACAAATGCATTGGTATGGAATTTTTTCTTATAACAGATGCCCCCTAATGTGTGAGTTCATAAGGGAAAAATGATGGATGAAATACATTATGAACTCTGATAGGAGATGATGCATTGAAGTATGCATGGAGGTTCCCGAACAACTGATTCAAAACCAATTTTCGTCAGCAAAGATCAAGCAAGAGTTTTGTTTCCCAAGGCAGGCATACCCATGCTCAGGAGTGATGTAAGTATAGCCACCAAATAAATACACTGCAAATCCATGACATATGTAAAATATATCTATATTCCATCGCCACGAACAATAAACAATGGATCCATGTGATATAGATGAGGTATCAAGCATGGCCACGAAGAATACACTGTGGATCCATGTCAAAGTAGATCATAGCTACTAATAGATACACATTGGATCTATGTCTCAAAATCAATAACAGAGGATAACTGGGACAAAATATATGAACAAGATGATCCTTTGTGAGTACCATTCTATGAAGTGGAACCATAAGAGTCGAGAAGGAGCACAACATACGTGGCACTCGTACTTCACCCGAAGTCTTCACAATGATCTGTCGTGGTACAAGTCTACACTATGCAAATAGATGAGTCGAAGTTGAAAACAGTGAGACATCGTTTGATTATTAGTCATTTAGGTATACCATTAACAAATGAGAGCCAACCAACTGATAATGATAATGGGAGTCAAGGTACCATGTTATTAACTAACAAGTATGAATGAATGAACTATCGTCGAACACCTGGTAGAAACTATCGAGCATGTGACATTGATGTATCCCCACTGCCAATAGTGAGGCTATCACTGATGACTGCAATCCCAAGGTACCAAACATAATTCTAGATCCCTCTCCTAGAGTAAGATGTGTCGAATTCTATGGGAAGAGATTCAATGGAAGGAAGGCATTAAGGAATCCTCCATCAACCAACATGAGGGGTGGAAAAAGGAGAAATATTTGGAATAAATCAGATGAAGAGATTGATACTCATGATGATGAGGCTGACTTGGAAAGGATGACTTGCAAGGTCAAATACTAACTGCAGAATGGCCGAAACAAGTTAAAACATTCCCTTGAAAATAATAATGACACATCATGTGACTTAGGTAGAATGATATAATCTGGGATACATTTGTGACACAAGAGGCACTAACAAATGCTCCATATGGTTCAAAGAATAACCAACCAGAGGAGATAAAACTAAAATATGAGAAAAAAGTCTCCTAAATCCATACTAAACCAAAAATGATAAGATCATGACTCAAAATTGTGCTTTTTTCAAGAGCGACAAAATTGCATAATTAAAAAATAAATGTTCCCCTCTTTTTTTTCATGTTATAGAATCCTGAAAAATATCTAAGAATGTTATTGTATAGTGAAAGGAAAAGATGTCACGGAAAACAAACTAGAAAAGAATGTTATTGTATAGTGAAAGGAAAAGATGTCACAGGAAAACAAACTAGTTCCATAACACAAGGAACATAATTATGTGCAATGCAAGGAATCATGTGTAGGATAAGGAAACTTAGGGGATGTTACCTACAGGGATAAAGTATCAAGTCACAAGGGAATAAATTGAAGGGCTGGGAACTGATAGGAATGCATAGGTGATTGGTTCAATGATGGCATGTTGAAGCCGACATTAGGCCTAAAAGCATGAGAAATGAATATGCAGATGTTGTTATGACTCAAGTTTAGGAAGTAAACCTCATATGGTGGTATTTTTCATAAGTTTAGTCTCTAAGGATTGAAAAATAATAAAATAATACCAAGGATAACTCTTTTGGCCAATACTGGGACAAAGTATTCCTTTTTTGTATGTAGTCAGGTCAATCAAGAAAAGGGTCAAACCTATACCAAAAATATGTCTCATCAAATCCATTTTACGAGTGTGACAGAGACAAGATCACTTGAACATATTTTCATATTTAAGGACTCTGAAAGGAGATTAACTATGGACTCCCTCATCCTTTTTCATAAATTTAGTCTCCTGAGCCTGAAAAAGTATAAAACAAAACCGAGGAGAACTCTTCTAGTCCGTAGACTAGAGTATACCTTTTTCATAATTATTCTATTCAGTCTAAAAAAGGGGTAAACTTGTGATGAATAGATGTTCCTTTAGGTCCATTTAATGAGTGTAAAAGGAACGAGGTCATTGGGTAATCTCTTCAATTTTAAATAGTCTGAAAATATTCTAACTAAGACTTCATAATAGAGGGAGTCATGTAGGTAATGGACAGAACAAGACTGAGTAAGAAGCATGAAGTTCATACACAATGTCATGGTGAGACTAAATATGACTCCCAAGCCTAAGAAAACTTGCAGCATGAGCACCATAATACAAAGGGATTCTAAACTAGGATGCCCATGGAAGGTAGTCTCTACCACATGAATCAAAACACTTATAAATAGTAAATAAGGTTCCACATAAAAACTCATTGGTGCCAATCCTAAGGCCAAATGAATCAAGAAATGGATAATTCAAAAACGCATGGAGGGGAAAATCTAACCTATATGTCAGTTTCGAGATCATTACATGTCAGAGCAGATCGACATGGAATGAAAAATTACAAAATAAAATGTCTCCAAAGTCCTCTATATAAAACCAACAACACTTACCCAGAATTTAATAAGTCCAATATAGAAACCTCTGATAAAGAAAATTATTAAGGGATATAGAACTTGAAAACCATAAACCCTAAAAATACAATATGTATAGATGAACGCATATCCTTGCATATTATGCATACTAATGCTCCAGGTAGAGCCTATTTCTAGGCTCAAGTCAAGGGTTTCATTGGTAACCAACCCGTAAATATTCTAGTTCAAGAGGAGGTCAAAGATCCATAATCATAGCTTCAAGGATGGCCTCCTCTTAAGGAAACTACACATCCATGAAATTGGGGCTCGCAAACTCACAAATACCAGGACTCAATGTCTTACAAGCAATAAGATCAGACTCAAGAGTAAACATCGTATTACTCGGGCCAACAGGGGGAAGCAAGGGCTCCCATTGATCCATAATCGGGTCCAGGAACTTGATGGGGCTCATAAAGACCTAAATATCAATATTCTCATAATGGCTTCAAAATAGACATGTTCATAGGCCTCATCAATACAAACCCAACGTACTTGAATGGGCTCAAACGAATGTTGTATGCTCAAGTTATGGCGATCTGTTCGTTTTTCAAAACAAGCAAAAAAATGTTGATTGTACAGTCCGTACAATGGCACATGGCAGCTGACTGTATAGGTCATATGATTGTATAGATGATGTGGTAGGGAATACATATAGGTGACGTGGATAGGTACAAGGGACTAATCAATGAATGAAATGTGTCACCCTTGGAGTGGTGACACGTGGCATAGATGACATGGCACATATGACGTGGTAGTGACATGGAATAGATGACGTGGCACTGATGTCAACATGCGTGAGGATGGCATCATCATTATGTCATGATGATGTCATCATGTTGACATGGTGTCACCATGAGGTGACACATGTCACCCATTTTCATCATTTTCGGGCTGATTTGGCATGTACGAACTTGACATGTGTCACCGTACGAATGACACATGGAAATCCGTATAGTGATGTGGATCTACAGAAAATGGACATGTGGTGTACGAATTGTTGATGTGTCAGACAACTAGGAAGGTAACAGAGTGTATGAATTGCTGACATGTCAGACAACTGGGCAGGTGATAGAGTGTATGGATTGCTGATGTGGACCAATACTGGGATGCCACGTGGCCCAATAAAGTGGTGCCATGTGGCACCCTATAGATTCCCAATGATGTCTGGGTAAAAAAAATTGCTAGGGCCAGATGGATTTGAAGCCCTGGCCTCAAGGCAAGATAACTTCTTGACGTAAATAGGCGGACAGACTGGTCTATTGGATGACTTGTTGCAACAAGTCAATGAATTTGGTTTTAAAGTAAATAGGTGGCACAATGGTTGGTTAGGCCCCGATTGGTAGGGATATAAGCCCACAAACAGGGGGCTACAGAGAAGGACCTACACCGATGGGCACACATGTGGTGTGAAGCACCAAGCCACATGGCCTAGCACAGGACAAAGGAAAGAGGTAAAGGGGCCCAGAACTAGGGGTTTAACTGCATGTGCCTAGCCCGAGAGCACGTGTAGCGTGCCCATAGGACCAGGAGATAGTGCACTAGGGGGATGCACCCTATTCAAATGCATAATGTGGGTTTTAACCTTATAATATTGGATTTTAAATGATTTTAGGCTTGTTATTAGATAGTTTTGTCCAATATTGGGGGATATTGGGCCCTTTTTTAGGCCAAATCTTGGGAGGAATTTGAGAGATGGTTACCAACTTCAGGCCTATGTAGAACACACCTTCTTGAGGCCATGGGGATATCAGTAGTGGTTCAAAACAGGTTCATGTTGTCGAATTGTTGAGCCAAAGTCCATTGTTATGCAGGGAAGCTATTGAGGAGCGTACCTTTGCGAGCCATTTCTGGGAGCCTCGTTCATCTGATTTGGGTGCCGTCAATTTTGATGGTTTCACGAGATCTGGTAGAATACGACCAGATCATTGATGTAACATTTTGGCACTATCATGATTTACTTTTATCACATTTGTTTTATGGTTTTTTGTTGTTTATTACTTCATTTCAGTTCTGCACATGTGTATATGGATGTGATAACTTATCATATATTCTTCCTCTTTCTTAAATCTTCCTTAATTGCTTAATGAAAACATGCATAAAAGCTCAACCATAGTCATGTAAAATATCTTTTCGGATCAAGTGGTATCAGAGCTAGTTGACATTTGGAATTTGAGTTTTTCATGTTAACTAGGGAAGAGCTCATCTCAAGGGAGAAAATGGCATCTATAGAAGGAATTTCTCAAGATGATAAGGAGTTCATAAGTTCAGTTTTTTCCATGGTCAAGATGGTGAAAGTGTTGTATGAAGACTACTTGGAACGAAAGAGCACGGTTCAAGTGAAATATTCAAAGAAAAATGATGTCAACGAAGGATTGAAGGGAGTGCCTTCTACATCTATTTTAGAAAACATATCTAAGGTATGCAGTGAAGGGAAATCATCAAATTCTCCTTATTCTCATCACGATTGTTTTGGTGCATTTGAACAACATATAAGAGGTAAAGGTTTGAAATTGCTAACCAAGATGGTTTATGAAGAAGGAAAAGGTCTTGGATGTAAAGGTAAAGGTATCATTAATCCCATTGAGGTTGTGGAAAGGCCTCAATATTAAGGATTGGGATATGGAGAAGTGGATCTTGAAGCATCCTCCAAGATGGGTTCCAAAACTTCAGAAGTAAGTAATGCTTCAAATGGCCAACTTAAGTCATTGCAAGATCGATTCAAAAAAGTTAATGGCGAATCAGTTCAGGATTGTGGTAGTGAATGTAAGTAATCTCCAAATCCAAGTGAATATCAACATGGAATGTATAATGGTCACATTTTTAAGAATTCTCTTTTTTATTATAAGGAACATAATCATGTAATCCAAAACTTGTGGAATAATTATCCATGTACTTATTATCATTCACCCAAGCATTGTGTGGCCAAGTGTTGGAAGAGACAAACTTTGTACAGGAAACCTATGTTGACCAGGGAGGAACACAACATAAAGATTCAACTTCAAAAAGGAATAACGAGAAGGGTAAACAAGCCTAGATGCCAAAAAATCACTGTAGTTTTTGCAACAAGAATGGACATCAAAAGACTAGTTGTTGGAAGCTTAATCCAGAGCTTCATCTAAGGAAGGAAAAAAGGATTGTCCATGTACTAACGCAGGAAGAAATATTACCAGTGAAGCAAGAGGAACATTGTCAAGGAAAGAAACCAACTACTTGGTTTTTTCAGAAGTGGATGTCAGAACTTTATTGTATTTTGCTTCCATTAATGTAATCACACATGTTGAAATGATGACTATAAGGACCCAGAAATGTCCCTTTTTCACTACATCTTTTGCCCATTCAACCTTCTCATTCCTAAGCTAAATGACTATTATAATTAGTACTAAGACCCTTTTTCCCAAGGTATAAACTATTCATCTCGCTTTTATATTTTCATTTACTTAGCATGTTTGATTGGTAACGTTCACATATTTTACCCATGAAATGATTTAACTAATGACCAAAATTATTAGAAAAACCCACCTCGAGAAACTCGTTGTTGTTACAGCTATGCACCAATCTTGGAAGCTATTACATGAATGCTGAAACGGATGCCACCAACCCTAGAAGCTATTACATGACCACTACAACAGAAGCCCGTCAACCCTGGAAGATGTTACAACAAATGCCACCAGTCCCATTGTTATACGACTGCAACAACACCTACTGATTATATATGCTAGCTCATGATGTTGATCAAGGGGAGTTCTAAATTTTTTATTAATGATATCAAATGAACAACTTGAGAATTGGGGATTCTAAAGACTGTTCTGATTATGTTCTGCTGAATGACTCTGACTTTCAATAGTAAAGCTTTCGTAATGAAGGGAGTTTTTTTACTGGAGAAAGAAAAGTAACGTTGATTGTACACAAACATTTTTGGCAATTGAGTGAAAGAGTGGATTGAATTCCTTTAGAATACTGTAACCTATTTATTTGAGTGGATTTAGTGAGAAGGAAAGGGCCCACCTTCCTAATCGATTCCCCTCCGTTTTGAAATTTAGATTAGTTGTTTTAAATGTGAATGATTTAACTGTTAGACATTTCTGGAATACAACTGTTGTTACAGTTTAGTTCCTTCTTGTTAGATGCGCATAAACTTGTCTCATGAGAATTAGAAGTCGGTTGTTGAACATTGTTGGAGAACTACTTTCCCTTTTTCTGCATTAGGTTAAAATCTTGTTTCCGAAAAATAAAAGTGCAAAGTACCTTCTTGCAATAAGTAGATTTCCTTTCTACAAATAATATAGAGCTTCTTCCTGCAAAAGTAAATTAGAAAGTTGGATTAGAGTAGGCAATCCAAGGTTCTTATACATTCATCAATTTAGATTACAATTATGATTTCAAATATGTAGAACTCTAGCTGTATCAGCACAACTGTGTTAGTGATAATGTTTGTTTTTTTTTTTAAATTCCTTACTACAATTAGATTAGAGATGTTTTCATAATCTAGCATAGACTGTGCACAATTATCTTGAAACAACAGACTTCCTTGGGTTGACAATTTATATTGAACACTTTGATTTTCTATTCAATTAGACAATTAAAGTGCCCAACATTTTGGTGTCATTGCTGGGGAAGATAATCATAGATTTTGGTAAGCACATTATTTTTCTTTCTTAGGAATGAATAGTCTTCATGTATCACGAAACACGAGAATGAATCCCCCAAAATACTAACCTTACAGGTATCAGAGGACGTGGAGGAAGAAATCCTAACATACTAGGGAGACAAATGATTGTTGATGAGATTATAGCCAGAGCAGATTCTTCTTCAGGATCTATTTTTCTCCCTGTAAATACTCCAAGAAGACATGATCTGTAGTCAGCAGAAATACCCCTTTTTGAAACATCATTCTCATCAAGGGTTGAAGTTGAAGCTAAAGTCAAAGCTGAAGATTTGTCACCAACAAATCAGCAAGCAACACTAGAGAACATTGAAGATCAAGGAAGTATAGCTTGGAACAACGAAAATCTAGAAGAAGTTATTTATCAGATGAACGGTCAGATAGTTACTAAAGAAGAGTGGGACATTGTTTGTATTGAGTGGAGAGAAAGAGCACATATGGAGAATCAAGGGGATAATGAAGAAGAGCTCCACCAAGAGAATCCATAGAACAATGAGGATCAGGTAAATAATGAAAATACTATCTCTACCCTGGTTTTTCCTATTTCTGATGTTCCCACACGAGGGATGGATCCTATGAAAAACATACCTCTCTTAGCTCTCCCAAATTTTCATGGATTATCTACTGAATATTCGGATGAGTTTCTATTTGAATTTGACATTTTGTGTAGAAGCTATGACTACACTACCAGAGCGCAGAAGCTTAAACTGTTTCCAGCTACATTAAAGGGTAATGTGTTAAGATCGTTCATGATCCTTGGAGAAGAAAACATTTCAACATGGGTACAAATGAGGCATCTTTTCCTGAATAAATACCAATACTACTGTCGAACAAGGGAACGAAGAGAGGAACTATTCAAGATGTCAAAGAAGGAGGACCCCCTTTCACATCATATAAATTTGAAGCTCTACTCAGTAAATATCATGTTTTACATAGAATAGTTTCTCCATACCATCCACAAGGCAATGGCTAGGTGGAAAGCACCAACAAAGTTATCAAAGCCATTCTTACTAAAGCAGTGAGAGAAAATCATAGGAATTGATCTGACATATTGCATGAAGCTCTATGGGCTTACCGAACTACTTGGAGGAGCACAACTGGTTTTTCTCCTTATGAGCTAGTATATGGAAAAAGCCCCATTTTCCCCATTGAATTCGAAATCAAAACCTTAAGAACTGCATCAACAGTCAACATCGACTTGACTATGGCATAGAAAGCCAAACTTCAGCAACTCAACGAGCTTGATGAAAAACGTTTGGATGCCATCCATCAAACCACATTGATTCAACAAAAAAGAACAAAATGGCATGACCGAGTCATCAAGAAGAAATTATTCTAGAAAGGAGAATGGGCTCTGTTGTATGATTCATGCTTTAGAGAATTTCAAGGTAAGTTGCGTACATGATGGCTAGGGCCTTACGAGGTAGACACCATTTTTCCCAATGGGACAGTCTGGTTGATTACTATTGATGGATCCAATACACAGTTACATACAAATGGTCATCGCTTGTCTCTGTATCAATGTCCACTATCCAAGGAAGAATTCAAAACTAGATGTACAGTTGATACAGGTTATCAATTCTTAAATGGAAAGGAGCTTTCTCCTTCCCCTTCTGAAATTTAGGACTTCTTTTTCTCAGACCTTGTATATAAATAACCTCAGAAAAATTTGCATTTCTCTGTTTTTAGTTGAAATTTCTCTATTTTCTTTACTATGCTAATAAATCTTTGAAAGGTATCAGGCAGTTATGTGTGTGCACATAGATTGATGAACAACAAGGTTGAGTAGCGCAAAATGAGTCAAACGATTAGTTCATGGAAATTGAAAAACTTCCTAGAAACTAAGTGATGTAGCATTCGGCCGATTTCTATATTGTTCCACCCCTTTTCCGCTAAATTGGCCGATTTCCATGTTGTTACACCTTCTTCTGATAAATTGGTTGATTTCCATGCTGTTACGAATACCAGGTTTTACTTTATGCATAGAACTTCAGGAAACTATTCTCTCCTTTCAGAATGAATGTACTCAAATCACAATAGAATCATCGGCTTCGCCTAATGATTATGTGCATCACACGTCGATTGATGATGTCCATATCATCGCAGACCCCAGTATACCAGAATATCCTCCTTGTGTGGTTGAGGAGGAATGCCCCATTCCTCCTCCAACAACGAAGAAGAAAAATGTTGCTTTGTTTCTATTTTACCCAGGAGAAGAACCAGGTCCACTAGGTCCGTGTTGGCAGCCAACCCATTTTTTTGATTGCTCTCAAAAAAGCTGCCTACACCCCTTGTGATATTACGACAAATCATTGTCGCATTTTGATTTTAGACATTAGTCTCATTTTTTGCGACCATTGCAATTCAATTTCGTTTCTGTTTTCACAACTGCAAGTGTGAAAACACCTCTTTCGTTGCTTAGATTGTCATCGTTTTTGGTTAATTTGCTGAAAGACGCTTGATCACTGGTTTATCACATGACTGCTAAAGGTTGTCTCGAACTTATGTTTTTGAGCATTATCTTACCTTGATTGCGCATTTGGATATATTTGATTGTTAAACCTTTGGGCATAAAAGTTATTGGTCTTGTTCTTATGAAAATTATAATGGATTTGTTCATATTGTTTGTATCCTTGGTTTTGGACTTTCACTCGATTATTATATGAAGAAATTTTGATCGCATAGCTCAAAAGATTGGAATACAAACATATAAAATGTGCATCGAATACATGGACAAGTTTATAAGGTATGATAGCAAT
>SNQJ01S0014949.1:49659-60293 GCA_010110895.2 Picea sitchensis | reverse complement strand
TCAGGGTGGTCCATACCAAACGGCTTGGGTTATTTAGACAACCCCGGACCGGTTCCACTCTCCCAGTTGACGGATGGACTGTTTCGCCCGTCAACAGTCCGCTGAAGCTGCAATTGGATAGCAATATGTGGACTAGGCTATTCCTATTCTCCATCCACTATCCTCTATGGTTGATACAGGGACGGTTCCACACGAACCAGCTGTCCAAGTGGCGACTGTTCCATAGGACCTAGTCATGACATATACCATTGTTACACAAGAACCAGTTGTCCAGGTCCATACTGTTACACCAGAACCAACTACTCCACAGATGATTGTCCCACCAGAGCTAGTAATACAAGAACCAACTGTCCATGTCGAGACTGTTCCACAAGAACCATTCCTGATAGACACAACTATTACACAAGAACCAGCTACACAACATGCTGAGGATGTGCCACTTGCCCAATTGTTTTCCCAAATAGAGAGAAAGATCAAGAATAAAAAAAATTCTAGAATCGTTGCACTAATAACAGAGAATGATAACCTCAAAGAAGAGTTAAATACCCTGAAACAAGAGGTGGAGGCTGCTCGACAGAAGAATCCAGAAGGGATAACCTTGGACATCCTAGCACTGACAAAAGATGTTATGGATAGAAACAAAGAACTCATGTGCTTTAAGTGTGGAAACATTTAATTTGAGGCAGGATATGAGGTAGTCAAAGTCCCAGTCACTAAAGGATAAACAATTGTCTCAGTCAAGATTGAACATGAATGTACTACTACACAAAAATCAGTAAAACAGAGGAGATCTCAACGTCATAAAACAACTGTTGGTATACCAGAAGCTTGCAAACAAGAACCTATGTTTCCTTCATTATTTGTTACTCGAGCAACTCAAACTGATTATGTTCTCAAAGATAAAGAAACTCAGACAGATTGTTGACACAACATATTTTCTTTTGGACACAACATTTTTCAATACCAGAACTTAGCAAATTCTCTTAGCAATTTTGCACTAGAGGAGACAGTTATCTACTTCAGCTACAAAGTAAGGTTTGAATGTGTTTTGCATGAGGACATGCAATGTCTTCAATTGGGGGGCATGTTAGGACCCAGAAATGTCCCTTTTTCACTACATCTTTTGCCCATTCAACCTTCTCATTCCTAAGCTAAATGACTATTATAATGAGTACTAAGACCCTTTTTCCCAAAGTATGAACTATTCATCTCACTTTTATATTTTCATTTACTTAGCATGTTTGATTGGTAATGTTCACATATTTTACCCATGAAATGATTTAACTAATGATCAAAATGATAAGAAAAGCCCACTTCAAGAAACTCATTATTGTTACAGCTATGCACCAATCTTGGAAGTTGTTACCTGACTGCTGCAATAGATGCCACCAACCCTGGAAGTTGTTACATGACTACTACAACAAAATCCCATCAACCCTGGAAGCTATTACAATATATGCCACCAGTCCTGTTGTTATACGACTGCTGCAACACCTGCTGATTATATATGCTGCCTCAGGATGTTGGTCAAGGCGAGTTCTAGATTTTTTATTAATTATATCAAACGAACATCTTGAGAATTGGGGATTCTCAAGACTGTTCTAATTATGTTCTACTGAATGACTCTGACTTTAAATAGCAGAGCTTTGGTAATGAAGGGAGTTTTTTTACTGGAGAAAGAAAAGTAATGCTAATTGTACACGAAAGTTTTTGGCAATTGAATGAAAGAGTGGATTGAATTCCTTTAGCAGACTGTAACCTATTTCTTTGAGTGGATTCAGTGAGAAGGAAAGGGCCCACCTTCCCCTCCATTTTGAATTCTAGATTAGTTTTTTTAAATGTGAATGATTTAACTGTTAGACATTTCTAGAATACAACCACTGTTACAATTTAGTTCCTTCTTGTTAGATGCACATAAACTCGTCTCATGAGAATTAGAAGTCAATTGTTGAACATTTCTAGAGAACTACTTTCCCTTTTTCTGCATTAGGTTAAAATCTTGTTTCTGAGAAATAAAAGTGCGAAGTACCTTCTTGCAATAAGTAGATTTCCTTTTTGAAAATAGTATAGAGCTTCTTCTTGCAAAAGTAAATTAGAAAGTTGGATTAGAGTAGGCAATCCAGGGTTCTTATACATTCATCAATTTAGATTGCAATTATGATTTCAAATCTGTAGAACTCTAGTTGTATCAGCACAACTGTGTTAGTGATAATGTTTGTTTTTTTTTAAAACTTCCCTACTGAAATTAGATTAGAGATGCTTTCATAATCTAGCATAGACTGTGCACAATTATCTTGAAATAACAGACTTCCCTGGGTTGACAATTTATATTGAACATTTTGATTTTCTATTCAATTAGACAATTAAAGTGCCCAACAATGACCTGTTATAACATCATTTTTGTACAACATCATGCTTTGTTTTCGTCCTTATGAGTACGTAATCATTCAAATTCTATTCTTTTAACCTTATGGGGACCAAAAGGTCCTTTAGTGGGGAGGTGTGATCCAAAATTGGGTCTAGGAGCTTGATGGGGCTCAGAAAGGCCCAAAACTCAATGTTCTTAGAATGGATTCAAAACAGACATGTGAATAGGCCTCGTCGATAGGAATGCAATGCAACTTGAATGGGCTCAAACATGTGTATTATGCTCAAGTTATGTAGATCTGTTAGTTTTTACAAACATGCAAACAGATGTTGATTTTACATTCTGTATAGTGTCACGTGGCACTTGATTGTACAGGCCGTACAACCATACAAATGATGTGGTAGGGCGTACAGATAGGTGACATGGACAACTACATGGGACCAAACAGCGAATGACACATGTCACCCTTGCAGTGGTGACACATGGAAAATATGTGGCAGTGACGTGGAACAGTTGACGAGGCAATTGGGAGGCAGTGATGTCGACATGCACCAGGATTACGTCAGCATGATCTCATCATGATGATGTGGCATCACTAGGAGGTGACACATGTCCCCCATTTTGGTCATTTTTGGGATGAGTTGACATGTACATAATTGACACGTGTCACCATACGAATGACATGTGGTAGTCCATATAGTGACATGGCTCTATGGTAGATGGAAACGTGGTATACAGATTGTTGACGTGTCATAAAACTGGGTAGGTGATAGAGTGTACGGATTAATGATGTGTCAGACAGATGGGTAGGTGACAAAGTGTATGGATTTCTAATGTGGACCAATCCTGGGTCGTGATGTGGCCCAATCAGGTGGTGCCATGTGGCACCCTGTGAATGCCCAATGATTCTTAGGTAACAAATTTTTTTACGGCCAGGTAGATTGAACCCCTGACCTCATGACAAGCTAGCATCTTTGTGTAAATAGGTAGAACGACTAGTCTGTTGGGTGACTTGTTGTAACAAGTCAACGAATTTGGTTTTAAAGTAAACAGGTGGCAGAGAGGTTGGTTAGGCCCCGGTCGATGGGGAGTTAGGCCCACAACCAGGGTGCTATAGAGAAAGAACTACACCAGTGGTTGTGCATGTGGAGTGAAGCACCAGGCCACATGGCCTAGCACATGAACAGGGAGAGAGGTAAGGGGGCCGAGAACTAGGGGCTTAACTATATGCGCCTAGCTCGAGAGCACGTGGAGCACGCTCATAGGAATAGGGTCTAGAAAACTAGGGGTGTGTGCCCTATTCAAATGCATAATGTGGGTTTTAACCTTATAACAATGGATTTCAAATGATTTTAGGCCTATTATTGGAGATATTTGGCCAATATTGGGGGATATTGGGCCCTTTTTAGGCCAAATCTTGGGAGGAATTTGGGAGATGGTTACCAACTTCAGGCCTATATAAACCATTCCTTCTTAAGGCCGTGAGGAGATCAATGGTGGTTCATAACAGGTTTATGCTGTCGGATTATTGAGACAAAGGCCATTGTTATGCATGGAAGCTATTGAGGAGCGTACCTTTGTGGGCCATTTGTAGGAGCCTTGTTCATCTGATTTGGGTGCCACCATTTTTTATGGGTTCACGAGATCTGGTAGAAAATGACCAGCTCATTTTTGTAACCTTTTGGAACTATCATGATGTACTTGTAAAGATTCAAATAGAAATAAGAAAAGCCCACCGACACAAGGCCCAAAGACGTAGGCGAGATTGCCAAACTCCGTTATCACATTTTTGTTATGGTTTGCTACTATTTATTACTTAATTTTAGTTCTTAACATGTGTATATGGCTGTGATAACTTATCATATATGCTTCCTCTTTCTTAAATCTTCCTTAATTGGTTAATGAAGACATGCATAAAAACTCAACCATAGTCGTGTTAAATATCTTTTTGGATCAAGTTGTATCAGAGCTAGTTGACATTTGGAATTTGAGTTTTTCATGTTAACCAGGGAAGACCTCATCTCAAGGGAGAAAATGGCATCTACAGGAGGACTTTTTCAAGATGAGAAGGAGTTCAGAAATTCAGTGTTTTCCATGGCTGAGATGGTGAAATTGTTGTACGAAGACTACTTGGAACGAAAGAGCACGGTTCAAGTGAAAGCTTCAAAGAACAACAAAGTCAAAGAAGGATTGAAGGGAGTGCCTTCTACATCTATTTTAGAAAACATATCGGAGGCATGCAGTGAAGGTCAATCATCAAATTCCACTTATTCTCATCACGATGGTTTTGGTGCATTTGAAAAACATACAAGAGGTGTATGTTGGAAATTGCTAAACAAGATGGGTTATGAAGAAGGAAAAGGTATTGGATGTAAACGTCAAGGAATCATTAATCCCATTGAGGTTGTGGAAAGGCCTCGATATTTAGGATTGGGATATAGAGAAGTGGAGAATGGAGCATCCTCCAATATGGGTTCCAAAACTTCGAAAGCAAGTAATGCTTCAAATGGCCAACTTAAGTCATTGTAGGATCGATTCACAGAAGGTAATTGTGCATCACTTCAGGATTATGGTAGTGAATGAAATCCTTCTCCAAATAAAAGTGAAGATCATCATGGAAGGTATAATGCTCATGTTTTTAACAATTCTAATTTTTATTATAATCAACATAATCATGTAATCTAGAACTTGTGGAATAATTATCCATGTACTTATTGTCATTCACCCAAGCATTGTGTTGCCAAGTGTTGGAAGAGACAAACTTTGTATAGGAAACCTATGTCAACCATGGAGAAAACATGACATAAAGACTCAACTTCGCAACGGAAGAAGAGAAGGGTAAACATGTCTGGATGCCAAAAACTCACTGTACTTTTTGCAACAGGAGTGGACATCAAAAGACTAGTTGTTGGAAGCTTAATCCAGAGCTTTGTCCAAGGAAGGACAATAGGATTGCCCATGTACTCATGAAGGAAGAAAGATTACCAGCAAAGAAAGAGGAACACCATGAAGGAAAGAAACCAACAACTTGGTTTTGTCAGAGGTGGATGTCACAACTTCATTGTATTTTGCTTCCATTAATGTAATCACACATGTTGAAATGATGACCTGTTATAACATCATTTTTGTACAACATCGTGTTTTGTTTTCGTCCTTATGATTATGTAATCATTTAAAGTCCATTATTGTAACATTTTGGGGACCAAAAGGTCCTCTAGTGGGGATCTGTGATCCAGAATCGGGTCTAGGAGCTTGATGGGGCTTATAAAGGCCTAAAACTCAATGTTCTCAGGATGGATTCAAAACGGACGTGTGTGTAGGCCTTGTCAATACGAACCCAAGTCAACTTTAATGGGCTCAAAAAATGTCATATTCTCAAGTTATGGCGATTTGTTTTTTTTTCCAAACAGGCAAAAAAATGTTGACTGTATAGTCCATACAGTTCCACATGGAAGCTGACTGTACAAGTCGTATGACCATACAAATGATGTGTCCGGGCCTACAGAAAGGTGATGTGGATAGGCATAGGGGACCAATTAGTGAATGACATGTGTCACCCTTGTAGTGGTGACATGTGGCAGAGGCGTGGCACGAATGATGTGGAAGTGACATAACACAGATGACGTGGCAGTGATGTCAACATGCGTCAGGATGATGTCAACATGACATCATGATGATATCATCATGCTGATGTGGCATCACCAGGAGGTGACACGTGTCACCCATTTTCTTCATTTTCGGGTTGAGTTGGCATGTACGGACTTGACATGTGTCACCGTACGGATGACATGTGGTAGTCAATACCGTGACATGGCTCTATGGTAGATGGAAACGTGGCATATGGATTGTTGACATTTTGGACAATTGGGAAGGTGAGAGAGTGTATGGATTGTTGATGTGTCAGACAACTGGGCATGTGACAGAGTGTATAAATTGCTGATGTGGACCAATCTTGGGTTGCCACGTGGCCCAATCAAATCGTGCATGTGGAACCCTGTGGATGCCCAATGATTCCTGGGTAACAAAATTTTTTAGGGCCAGGGGGATTCGAACCCTTGTCCTCATGAAAGTATAACATATTCGCCTGAATAGGCGGGCTGACCGATCTGTTGGGTGGCTTGTTGTAACAAGTCAACGAATTTGGTTCTAAAGTAAACAGTTGGCGTGAAGGTTGGTTAGGCCCTAGTAGGTGGGGAGATAAGCCCATAATCGGGGGGATAAAGAGTAGGACCTACACCGATGGGCGTGTGCATGGAGTGAATCACCAAGCCACATGGCCTAGAACAAGAATAGGGCGAGAGGTAAGGGGGTCGAGAACTAGGGGCTTAACTATATGCACCTAACCCGAGAGCACATGGAGCATGCCCATAGGACTAGGGGCTAGCACACTAGGGGGATGAACCCTATTCAAATGTATAATGTGGGTTTTAACCTTATAATAGTGTATTTTAAATGATTTTAGGCCTGGTATTAGAGATTTTTGGCCAATATTGGGGGATATTGGGCCCTTTTTTAGGCCAGACGTTGGGAGGAAGTTGGGAGATGGTTACCAACTTCAGGCCTATATAAACTAGGCTTTCTTGAGACCATGGGGAGATCAATGGTGGTTATGAACATGTTTATGTTGTCATATTGTTGAGCCAAAGGCCATTGTTATGCATGGAAGCTATTGAGGAGCGTACCTTTGCGGGCCATTTCTAAGAGCCTCGTTCATCCGATTTGGGTGCCGTCAGTTTTGATGGGTTCATCAGATCTAGTAGAACACGAAAAAATCATTATTGTAACCTTTTGGAACTATCATGATGTACTTTTAAACCTTCTAACAAAAATAAGAAAATCCCACCGAGACAAAGCCCAGAGATGTAGGCAAGATTACCGAACTCCGTTATCACATTTGTGTTATGGTTTGACACTGTTTATTACTTCATTTTAGTTATGCACATGTGTATATGGATATAAAAACTTCTCATATATTCTTCCTCTTTATTAAAGTTTCCTTAATTGGTTAATGAACACATGCATAAAAACTCACCCATAGTCGTGTAAAAGATATTTTCGGATCAAGTGGTATCAGAGCTAGTTGACATTTGGAATTTGAGTTTTACATGTTAACGAGGGAAGAGATCATCTCAATGTAGAAAATGGAATCTACAGGACAAATTTATCAATATGAGAAGGATTTCAGAAATTCAGTGTTTTCCATGGCCGAGATGGTGAAAGTGTTGTACGAAGACTACTTGGAATGAAAGAGCACGGTTCAAGTGAAAGATTCAAAGAACAACAAATTCAAAGAAGGATTGAAGGGAGTGCCTTCTAGATCTATTTCATAAACAATATTTGAGGTATGTATCAGAACTCTCTTCTGAAGAAGAGTCGACATGTGCATGCTCATCATCTCGGACAGGTGGAAGAATGAAGGTGTCTGCATGCAACTGTTGAGGTGCATGCGAGACACTTTCCTCGAATTGGACACTTCGCTCAATGATGAGCCAGTCCGAGGAAAGATCAATAAGACTATATCCCTTCACACCGTTGGGATATATAACAAAAATGCACTCAGTTCTCTGTGCATCAAGTGCCTTACTCTTTTCAGAGGGAATCTGGGCCCATGCACGTGAACCAAAAATGCGAAAGTGGGTCACTTTCGGTTTGAGGCCACTCCAAGCCTTGTAGGAGGTCTTATCCTTCACAAATCTACGGGGAGATCTGTTTTGGATGTATGTTGCACAATTAAGTGCTTCATCCCATAGTCTCTATGGTAGTGACTTTGCATGCAACATGCAAGATTCCGTTTCCTTTAGAGATCTATTTTTCCACTCAGCAACTTTGTTTTGTTGTAGAGTATAGGGAATTGTATGTTTCAACTGGATCCCTCTCTCATGGAAAATATTGTGGATCTCATGATTCACATACTCTCCCCCATTATCAGTTTGGAGGACTTTGATCTTATTTTCGGACTATGTCTCAACCAATTCTTTGAAATCTTTGAGGTGTTGAAAGACCTCATATTTTTGCCTGAGAAAGTAGATCCAAGTAAAACATGAGAAATCATTAAAAAAAATGAGAACAAACCTCTCTTTGTTGATGGATGGAATCATAAAGGGACCCATAAGGTCACTATGAATCAAATCTAAGGGTGTGGAAGCTCGCTGATACTTTCCTTTGTCGAATTTCTCTTGAGGGTGTTTTCTGAGAACATATCCCTCACATACTCCCTTGGACAAATGGATGTCTAGTAGACCATCAACCAATCTGTGCTTACTAAGATATTTCATATATATTAAATTCAAATGTCTGAACCTTTCCTGCCATATTCTACTACTTTCATCAACATGAGTAAGCAGTAAAGAAAAATCAGGTTCAATGAATTCATAAGTTGTATACAATCTAGACTGATGATTTACCTCACCAGTAGCAACCTTGGAGTTGGTTTGCATTTCGTAGATGTCCACATAATTTGGTGTGAATATGAATTTATTTCCGGTGTCAGAATTCATCATCTGATACATGGAGAGAAGGTTGAAAGAAAGTTTGGGAACATGCAACACATTTTCGAAGCTTCCATTGGTGAGTTCAATCCTTCCTTTGCTGGTCATTTCCATAGAAGAGTTGTCCCCAATCAGAATAGGAGGACCTTTGCATACATACAAAGAAGAATGAAATTATTTTTATGCATCCATGTGATGTGATGCTCCCGAATCAACGATCCAAGAATCAAGAGAGGAGTTAATGGCGATCAAAGCATGGCTAGAATTTCCTTTCTTGGAATTCAAATATTCTGGCTTCTTCTTGGCACCCTCGGGGATGCAAACTCCAAGGTTGTTTTTATGAAGTATTTGAGACATAAAATCTATTTTATTTTTCATGCATGTGGATTTCGAATGGAATCCTTTGTGACAGTATGTGCATTTCTCCCCTTTTCTTCCCTCTTCCCCTTTGGATCCAGAGGCATCGGTGAAGGATTTTGTGTACCCTTCCTTCTTTGGATGTGCATGAGATTTTATTTTATATTTATCTTTATATTTCTGATATTTGTGGCTGCCATCATTCACAATGAGTGCATGCACCCTTGGGCCTTTTATTGTTCCCATGTTGATGAGCTTGGTTTTCGCTTGTGTCAGGTATTCAATAAAGTCCTCAAGAGAAGGCATATTCTAGGTGGCTCCAGAGGGGAATCTGACAGTATGGAATGTAGACACGAATAAAAATAATTTATGAACAATATTGGAGAGAATGGTGAGAACCATTTGTTTCTCCTACTTTGATTTATCAACCCCACAAGCTTTGAGTTGCGACAGTAAATCCTTGAATTTTGTAAATAAATCTTGGATACTGTCGAATATTTTTTGATCCAATGTGAGAATATCCACCTCCAGCATGTGTCCCCTCATCTCATCCTATTTTCCAAATATCCCTTCCAAGGTGGTCTAGGATTCATTGAGATTCTTACAAGAAGATATATGAAAAAGGAGATTGAGAGAAATAAGACTGCAAATTGTTTCGAGTGCCTCATCCATGCAATTTAAGTACTTGAATTTTTCTATGGCTGATGTCAGTTATGTATATGTATTCAAGGTTAACCTGTACAAACCTCTAGTTCATATATGTATGGCTATTTTCTCCTTCCATGCAAAATAGTTTTAAGGTGTAAGAATGAATTCTTTTTGGAATTCCATCTTTCTGTTGTCTTCAATATTTTGTACATGCAAAACATTTTGGTGTAGCTTTTTCTTAGAATTCCATTGGATATGATACCATGTAAATGTTTTGAACCTACACATAATATATCCATCTAAAAAATGATACACATATTTGCAGAGAGAATAGAAGAAAGAAGAAGAAGGAGAGAAAGAATGAAAGAATTCTCATTAACCATTTGAATAATGAATAATTTACACATGATATACTCTGTATAACTCAATGAGTGTGCACTGGAGGAGAACCAAGGCACAATAGTGGTGGTATAGAGTGATTTGGACATATGCCAGTAGTTATGGTAGTGAACTACCACCTAGTCTAGTTTCTCAGGAAGTTACGAGAGTGAATTGCCACCTAGTTGAGTTAACTAGTCAACTAGTCTTCAGTTGACTGACTGAACAAAGAGTAGTGATGAGTTAAATAAAGAAATCAAGGGTAATTCGCTACTCTGGTGATGATCCCAATTTTTCACGGTGACAAAACCAATGCAACATCTAAACTCAACTCAACTAGTCAAACTGAAGTGTCAACTGAAAGAGAATATTCTCCAGGTGGAATATTCTCCCCT
>SNQJ01S0014949.1:24112-49609 GCA_010110895.2 Picea sitchensis | reverse complement strand
ACTGAAAGAGAATATTCTCCAGGTGGAATATTCTCCCCTAAAATATAGGAGACTAGATATGACTAATAAACAAGGAAAAACCTTGGGAAAAATAAATCCTATGTGTGTGTGAAGTAACTCCAACATCCACTAGGATCCATGTATTCCTTGAGAATTCATCTATAAATCAGACACAATACACATATTTTCCCAGTGATGGAACTGAAACAGTTCAAAACAAATCATTATGGAGAAACTATAGAATTCCCTCTACCTTTGTTGCACTAGAGGGGAATATTACCCGATTCTACTTCCCATATACATAATGTTCATAGAAATCAAAATATATTGATAAATTTTGCATACCTTCAACCAGAGCTTTATCGTGAGGTACTCAAAGAACCTTCTCTTTGATATGCCTTAGTCTTTCATTCCACAACATAACCTTTTCTCCAGAGACTATAGGATTTTTTTATTCTTTAGCTCCAATATCAAGAATAATGGAACTATTACACCCATCACTAATGGTTCTTCAAATATATATATATATATATATATCCACTCTGAACTCCCTTCTACAACACCATTGCTTCTTGAACCATCTTGCAAGTTTCTTTCTCAAACACTATTTTTACTCTTACATCGTCCATTTTGATTACACAAATCAAATGTTTGTCCAATTGTGGGATGTGTACAAAACCAAGGTGTGTTCAAATCCTTCCATAAAATATATTTAACTTGAATTTTCCTCATCCTATGATTTTTGCTATCGATTCATCACCTAGGAAAAAAACACCTTCATCAAACATTTCATATTCATAAAGCCACTCCTTGTGGGGAGTGATATAAAATGATATTCCTATGTCAACCATCCATGCCTCATGATCTACATGTTTGCTTGAAGAATCCAAGTACACATATCCTCCTTCTTCCACAGATTTGTTTTCTTCTTTAGAAGGAGCATCTTCAGATCCCTTCCCTCTCTCAAAATTTTTGGATCTACATTGCTTCTTTTAGTGCCTTTCTTTTTGGCATCTCCAAAATACCTTTACAAACTTTCCAGGAGATTTAAATCTTACATTATATTTAGATCTCCCATTTGAGAACTTAGATATATTTCTTTCCTAGGAGTGTCCTCTTGCAAATAATCCATCTGTTCTTTGTCCTTCCATGTTCTTTCACCTTGTCTCCTATGACAATAAGGATGACACCACATCATTGGAACTTAAAGTAGTTGCATTACTACCTTTGTCCAAAAACAAACTATCCCAGGAGTCTAGTAAAGAGAATAATACGGTGATACATTCACTCCTCATAAATCTTAATATCAATAGATAATGACTAACTTACCACTGTATTGAAGGCGTTTAGATGCTCTTTCACGAAGTCTCCATATTTCATCCTCATATTATACAACTTCTTCCATGGGAAACATTTGTTTACCAGGGAATTAGACTGATACAAAGTCCCCAACTTATTCCATAATGTGTTGGATGTACCTTCCTCTCACACATTCAATAATACTGAATATGAGAGACACAACTGGATTTTTCTGTTCACATTTCGATCAAATGTTTTCTAGTATTCTTCTCACATTCATGTAGGTGCAGTACCTAGATCCACCATGACAAATTGATATTTATATACCAATATATATTCCATCTTGAGCTTCCACATCTAAAAAAAAATCACATTAATTTTATTTATCTCTATTTTCGAACTACTCACCATTTCGTTTCAACCGAAGAATCAATATTGTTGATCCCCCACTGTAAAAAGGATTATCATAGACTCGATACAAACCCATGAAAAAAAAGGTTCCCCCTGAAGACAATAATTTCTCTAATACCAAATGTATATTTTGACCTTGTACAGTAAATTATTTCAAATAGATTCTTAATAAAAATTGAAAATACACAATTGCGTACATACACATTACACGTAGAATTTTACGCTAGAACCCCAGACTGGGAAAACCATGAACCCGTTTAGAGTTTCACCTCTAATATTATATTCATCATGTATTCATTGTTTATAATTAAATACATATATAGGATCCCAATACATCCAAAACCCCTAATCCATTCACTCGGATTAGTAAAAAACCCTAATTCGTTAACCAAAATTAGAAAACCATTGGTGAAAACCATTTGTCAAAAAACTGCAAAACAATGGATGCACAAAAATGCCAAATTGTTTTGCAGGGGGTGTTTCCCCTAAACCCCCACATAGGAGGGATCCTTCTCCCCTGCGAACCCCCTATATAGGGGTATCCTCCCCCTTGTAACCCCCCCAGGTAGGAGGGGGATAACACCACCCCCTATAACCCCCTGTGTGCCTGACACAACACAAACACAATATCTAGTAATGTAAAGAATATAGCACAAACCCAACAACATGCGGCTTTGGAGGGATTATTTTGATGTATTATCATGATTATCTATTATTAGAATATACTTGATGGGTTGAACCCACATCCATCATTGATTTATTGATCTTTTAGACATTTATGTGGACACATGTTCTTGGTTAGCTCATATATGTAGAGGGAGCACTACATTGTATCAAATCATAAGTCACTCTTGTGTGAGATCACTACTATTTTCTCTCTTTTTAGCTAAAGAATACTTGTGAACACTTTTGGAGAAAATATCTTGTGGATTCTTTGTCTCATTGTTGGTGGAATGATCTTGAGCTATGGCTTCCTCATACACTTCAACTTGGTTAATTAAGTATTCTTTTACATGTATTAAATGTTATGGTATATTGTTGTAAATTCTTTGTTGTAATTTGCTACATGTTACCTTGTTCTTGTTGAAACCATAGGAAGGATTATAAGTATTTATCCCCATACCTATTTCATTCATCTAATTTTGTTGAAGCATTTAAAGGCCTAATCTAGGGATCATCCGTCTTTGTCTCCCTAAGTGAAAGTATTTAGATAATATTGAAAGCCTTAGGGTTTATAAGTAATTAAAACTTAGGGTTTGATACTAGTTCATTTGGATATTGAGTTACGCATCCCGAAAGAAACAAAAAATACACCTAGGGTTTATAAGTCTTTAGACCCCAGGGTTTTTTCTCTTGAGAATTAGTCCTAATCTTATGATTCCTATAGACTTGGGGTTCCCAATCCTCACTCCTCTTGGATATCTAAGTCTAAATTGAAAGTGTATCCTGACTGCATTACCCAAGAGAAGGAAAATGACATTATTCTTTTTGCTATAAGTATGTGAAAACTCTAATAAAATCACTCTTTGTTAGAAGATAACTTGTTGGGTGAATTCTTAGTCACTTCCTTGTGATCAATATTTCCAAACGATTTGCAAATTCACTCAATAACTTGTTGTTATAAAATATAGTTACCATCATTAGGTCTTATTTAAATTGTCAACAACTTACTTAATATTGTGTTTTAAGAAGGCTAAATTCATTGTTTAACACTTGGGTTTCATTCCACTGATTAAGGGTTGTATTTTATGATTTTATTACAATTTTTTAGTGATGCTTTATTGTCGCTATTACAAATATAATTTTTTTATATAAATAGTTAATTATTTCAATATTTACTACAAAAACCCTCTTTCATTGATATCTAGTGTGTTGGGGCCTATATTTAGCTTCTTATAGTTGTTTTTTGTTATTTTATGCATTGGAATATTTCTATTACACACGTACAACCAATTACATATTCTAAACTATTTCAAACCTGCTCCATTTCCTTATATCTATCATATTTGTTAAAGTGACCAAAATAGGGGCCCATAGACTTGCTCCTAGATTTCTATAGGATCCTTTGAGGTCAAAAGGGAAGCCTCCCTTATGTTGGATCTCCATCCATCACTAAAATGGGGGAAGTACTTGTCTAGGTAATAGTGACAACTACTTCCAATAGTTTGAGAAGTTTGGCATATTGTGAGGGGATTTGTACAAGTGATAAATCATATGATAAAAAATTTGCACCATTGTTGGGGATAATTGATTCATTCTTCCTATGAACTTATTTTAGTAATATTACCCCAAATATTCACTCCACAAGCATATGTGGTGAATCCATTGAGGGTACAATCCCTTCATCTTCCAAATAATATTTTCATCCACCTTTATGCTAATATTTAAGTCAATTTTCTTATGAGGGCATGATTCACTCGGGACAACTAGAGTTTAATAATGAATATATCTATCCTTATTTCTTCTCATCCTTGTATATCATTGGACATTCGACTAGATATCATGTTTTTTATGCTAACTTGTTTATGAAGAGAAGTTGTCTTCAACCAACTGTTTGTTTCAAGAACTTCCAGCCGCATATAGAATATTAAAAAGAGCTAAGTTGGGAGGAAACATTTTTATTAAGACCTAAATCGATGTCCCATTTTTCATCAATTTTCTTCTTCGGTAATCATCAAACACTCTTCGTATTTATTATGATTCCATTGCAAAACTCAAGAAGTTATTAAAGATAAGGTATTTGTTCTCTGAATCCTTGGAGTCAGCAATATGATCCTTCATCTTATCCCAACCCTATCTAGATATTGTTAGATAAATCTTGTGAGAACACATCTCAGCTTGATCCGTTTTCTCCTCCACAACTTCATGAGTTTTTTTCTCTCTATGGTCATATTGTGATAGTTTTCTCGGCTCATGATTATTTTGTGCTTGATGTATTTTTTCTTTAGTTCGTAACTAATCACAAGGGTAAATTTTTTTGTTTTGATGAAGTGCTAGGATGGATTCACTGGTTGTATGATTATACCTAATTTTTCAACTGTTATGAAAAAATAAGGTAGGGTAGGTAGCCTAGTTAGTTCATGTTGTGTTCTTGCACTTAATTGTATTTTCTTGATTATGTCATTAATTTATCATATTAGTCAAACAATGCACATGTTTGTTTAATAAGAAAATTCTTCCTCGCATTTGGTTTTCTATTTTAATAAACAAAGGTGGATAGCATCCCCCTTCCCTTTTGTTACTGATATTTTCATGTTATAAAGTAGCATGATTTTAGAGTGATATGGGTTGCAGGTCTTGGAATGTCATAGATGTTGAGGTTCTCATGTACTTTATGGTGAGCACATGTTCCCATGTTGGATCTAGATGTTACCCCCTCTCACCTAGGGGTAACTAGAGGAGGTGTTGTCTTATGGCCCAAAATGAAAATAGTGATCCTTACAACAATGATGGTCAAAATGTCCACATAGAGTATCCCAATATCCTAGATTCCTATTTCTTCATCAATATGGCTCATCACACTCAATAAACAAGGCTCATTGGGAGATGGTGTTCTAACACATTATGAGGTACATTAGTCCTTGTTTCATATAAAGTGTCATATTTAATACATTGGGAATTTGAGTAATTATCATAGGTTGAACTTAGATAATGAATCATAATCTTAGAAGTTACTTTTTCCCCTTATTTCACATTGGTGGCCATCCTAGAAATCCTAGTCATGTGTTGTCACTCCTAGGAAAAAATATACTACTTATGGTTCATTGAAAGGGGTAGCATATCATTCCCACTCATACTTACCACTTTTCCATCCTTGATCTTTTCATTTTCCCACATTTTGGGTAATTGTGGTTACATGTACTCAAAAAGTGCATGTACCTGATTCTCTTATGAGAAGAAGGGGATACATTCCTAGAGATAGAATGCAACTGAACAATAATAAAGAAACAAAGTTAAGACATGGACAATGAGGAAAATCAAAATCCATAGTTCATACTTGATTATGCAGGAGCATCGCTCCACCTCAACAAATGCACCAACAAGCCAACACATAGGCACACAATGGAGAAAGGAAGAGACATTGACCCTCCCATTTTTAAATTTGAAATCTGATCCCATGGGGATTTGCATTGTAAGGCTATAAGAGCCAAGAGATACCTTTGTACAGGTAGTGGAGAGGGTCACCTTAAATGGTTGACTGTAAGCAGGTCTAGATTGTAGTTTGGTCTTGATCATCGTTTATGTAATGAGCCATAGGAGTATGGTGTCTTAACTGAGACAATGTTGGTACTAAGGCGGTGAAGAGCATAAGCTCGTAGAGCCCTCTTTTGTAAAGGAGAGAAATATTTGTAGAGATATCTTAGAATAAGAAGAACTCAGGATAGAGTTAGGATAGGAGGTAGAATAATTTATGGAGAGATCTTGAGAGAACTAGGACTCTGTCGTAGTCCAGTTTTTGTAAACATCTGTATAGACACAAAAAGATAATAGAAAAGCATTTTTTCCTGCATATAGTAAGTTTATGTATTTCGTGAATGAATGTTGTAGATGTATGATAAGTTTCATTTGCAGTAGGAGATAGATTTATTTTATCCTCGTTGAAGTTCTTATATCTCTTTGGGTTCTTTAGGCTGTTCAAGGAGTGCACAACATAACATTGGAGGTTTTGTAGCTAGTGCAAGGAGTGCACATCTAAGATCTGCGGAGTCAGAAAGAATGTGCTAGGAGGGTGCACCAAGGTGATAACAATATAGAGAGGAAAATCAATGTTAATGAATACTTTAGAGGGGAAACTGTGCAAAAGAAACACAGAGGGATAGAGTCACTGAGAACACTGTAGACCTCTACCAGGTGGGTATCGAGCGGGTTCAAGTGTGCATAGAGAGAACTCTTTGTTGAGTTCAGGGAGAACATTATCAGAGGAAGATACTCACAGAGCTGTTGAAAACTCTGTAGAAAACACTTAGCAAGGTGTTCTTTGAGCAGAAGGTTTCCAAGAGGGAATGACATTTTCCTTTGAAAGGAAACACAAGGGACAAGATCCTTAAGAGACTGAGTAAATCGAAAATCTTAGAAGAGATAATACGAGGAGTGCATAGGAGAAAGACTTATTCTAAATCCTAAAGCTCAAAAGAGATAATGTTTTCAGAAGTGCAAGCAAGATACAGATAGTTGGGTCTGCAAGAGAAATGTCAAAGGATGAAGCCTTTGAACATTGACAAAATCTTCCAAGGTGGAAGAAGTAAAAATCTCAGGAGGAGGAGCGACAACAACCATTAGGTCGGTTGTGTAAAGGAGTATGGACTGTTAGATCAACATCCAGTGAATAAAGGAAGCACATAGGAGAGGACATTATCCCATATGTTGGATCTGAGCATGAAGGAACAACAACCGTTGTATCCAAAGGTACGTGCACAAGAATTAACCCTTATGTACGCAACAGAGTGGACTTGTCAAAGTCCCGAAGTCCCAAACTGAATAGGGACCGTCCATCGTCTAAGGTGACATGTGGCGATGGATCTAAGTTTTTGGGTGAAAGCACTATGGGAGGAATGAGTGTGTAGGACTTTGAAACTCCCAAAGCCATAAGAGCTAAAGCACCAAAGAGCCAAAGAGATGAAGAGAATCTGGACTGTAAGATCCAGAGGGTACGTGGAAAAATATCGTCAACTCCAAGATAAAGTACTCTGGGAGAAAAAGAGAAGTAGAAGTTGGATATTTGAGATCATCGAAGCCTAAACAACCCAAGTAGTTGGGAGCCGTTGATCTGGGTTGGACAGGTGTTACCGGATCATGAAATTTGGGGCATCGTACTCTGAGTCTTTTTTGAAGTTGTGTTTCGGAATGTTCCAAAGCAACGAAGCCCAAAAGCTCTAAGGGTTGTTGATCCGAAGGAAGGAACATGAATTGTTGATCTGCGAGGAGACACGTGGATGACAAATATTCACTCTATTGGACAACCGTTGTATCAAGGAGGATAGATGTCAGAGGATACAACACTCTGTTAAGATTCATTCTGGAGGTTTGTGGTTGTTGAGATTTGAAATCACCGAAGGCCAAAGTCCTGGAGTGGGCGACAACCATTGATGTGGAAGTGGAAGTGTGGCACCAGATATGGAACTCCAGAGAAAACGTGGAGCGGGAAAATTCCAAAGACCTGGAGAATATCTCAGTCATTGATCAAGAAGGGAGTCATAGGACCATTTATTTGGTTGAGGAGGCCAAAGTCCCAAGGTGGGAGGATAGCCGTTGATTGGGGAGAATACATGTTAGCGGATCTTCCACTTCATAAGTTAACCAGTCAGAGGTAGCGAGAGTTTGAGAATTGAGATTCCTGAAAGATGGATTCACGGAGGATATCCTGGCTGCATATTTAAAGGGACATGTGTCGAAAGATATTCCACTCCGAAATATTTTCTTACGAGGAAAAGAAAAGTTTGAGAACTGAAAATCCCGAAGGTCAGACGCGTGGAGGAAATCTTAGCTGCACATATGGAGTGACAGGTGTCAACAAATATTTCACTTTGGAAGATAAGTACTAAGAAGGAATTGAGAGTTGAGAGTTGAAACCTCCAAAGGCTAGAGAGATGGAATCAACAAAAACCGTTGACTTGAACGAGAGCTACGTGTCGACAGATCATGGAGATCTGGGATCACGTGTGCAAGGAGGAAAGAAGACAGTAAAGGGAGGATAGATAGCAGTCGTTGATCATGGATTATCACCAAGGGGTTGGAGATTTATGGATGAGCTATATTTTGGGGCCAAAACTTACTCGGAGGATAAAAATCTGAGGGCGAGATGTAATTTCAACCATGATTTTAACAAAGGGATATGTGGCAGGTGGAGGTGAATTGCAGGGCGAAAATTGGGTTGGTCTAAAACCACTCTTTCACATGCCCAAAATTGTGCATTTGAGCAGGGACATAGCCCAAGGCCATATAAAGGAAGGGGCTAATGGTATAAGGGCTAGCGCTTGAAACTCGATGTTTTGGAAGTGCGTAGGAATAGTCGGGGAGCCTGTCAGAACCTGTAGATAGAAGAAAAGGGGCCTTTGTATAATTTGTTTGGGTTCAATCAGGATCCCAAAGAGTCGATCTGACTCAGAATAAAGAAATATCCTATACTGGGAGGTCACTGAACCCCAGGAGGGTAGGGGGGTTGCATCAAGTGGTATCAAACCTAGATTTTGCTTGCAGATAACAAACAAAGGATACGGAGGAAAAATGAATTATTTGTCTACAGATGTAGGCAAAGGAGAGAGAGTAAAAGGAGGTAATATGATAACATCAAGTGGTATAAGAAGTTAAAGTTTTCCTGTAGACAGTAAGTGAAAGGAAGATAGGGTACTGATGCTCTATGAGAAGGTTGTTGCATGTGCGCAACAACGAAAATTTAAATAACCGAGTGAGCTGTGAGAGAATATGGAGATGCTCTCGGATGTAGAGTGATCCATAGGCTTTCCAGGAGGGTAGGTAAAGGGTGAAATGGATACTGAAGGCCATAAGCATGGTCAAGGCAAGGAACACCAACAAAGGAGTAAGTATGAGATGGATAAATATCTCAATGAGGTGAGAGCAAGAGAGAAACAACTGAAATTTAAAATGCATTAGGATGCTAAAGTGCATTGGGTGTATGAGTGGCCCATGAAGAAGAAGGTGAAATGGTCTGTTAAAAAATTGTTGGCTAGAGGACAACAAAAGTTGTTGAGAGTGTGGTTGAGGTATTTTAAAAGCCTCATAGGTGAAGAGGAGATGGTTCACACCTGTGAGCTAGAAGCTGGGAAGAGTCTCAGTGATGACGAGGAGAAGAGATCAGTTAAGGATCTTAGAAACTGTCAGGTGGGCAGAAATGGAATTCGATGTTGTCAGGTGGGTAATGGAAAGAGATCAGTCACAGGTCTCATATACTACTAGAGAGACAGTGACGAAAGTTCAAATTTCTAGGTGGGAAATTAGATGGGATTGGTTGATCTCATACACTTCCAGGTGGGCATAAGAGAAGTCCCAAATTGCCAGGTGGGCAGGGGGAAAGAAATGAGACTATTTCAAAGTCTCAGGAGCTTAGAAGTGGGTCCAGGTCAACAAGGAGTGTTGATAGGTGAAGGTTCACGTGGGTTTGCAAACCATGTGAATGAATATGATGAGAAGTTAAATACTTTCACCATCCAGGAGGAGGATCAGAGGAGTATTTTTTTCATTGGAGGGGTCAAGGAATTCCTACCAAACAGCTAAGTAGAGGCCAGTGAACATGATGAAAGTGCAGCAGCAGAAGAAAGACAACCAACAAAAACTATCAAAGAAGAAGAAATGGAGTAGAGATTGATGTGTACCCTAGCCGAAGGAGAAGAGTATTCAACGTAATTTCTCAAAATATCCAGCCAAGAAGCTGAACATACTCCGGTGCTTTTGTGAAGTTGTGTCTCGGAATGTTATGAAGTGTTGAAGCCTAAAAGGTCTAAGGGCCATTGATACGAAGGAAGGAACGTGGATCGTTGATCTGCAAGGAGACACATGGAGGACGAAGATTCACTCCATTGGACAACCGTTGGATCAAGGAGGAAAGATATCAGAGGATCTGACACTCTGGAAAGATTCATTCTGGAGGTTTGTGGTTGTTGATATTTGAAATCACCAAAGGAGGAGGTCCCGAAGCGGGTGACATTCATTTATTTGGAGGTGGATGTGTGGTATCAGATCTAGAAATCTGGAGGAAAAGAAGAGGGAGAAGATCTCGGTCATTGATCGAGAAGGGAGTTGTAGGACTGTTGATTTGGTTGAGGAGGCCAATGTCCCGAAGTGGGAGCATAGCCGTTGATTGGGGAGAATACGTGTGTTGCATCCCTTTCATCACCTAAATGAGAAAAACAAGGATGCTTACAAGTCTAGTTGGGTTAGCTAGACAAGACAGTAGTGAATGCAAGAGTTAGAAACATCAAGCATAAGAAATAAACAAAGAACTAAGCTAATAAAAATAAAAGAAACTAAACTAGAGTGCATAAGGGAAATAGAACAAAAAATAAACAACATGCATGCCACCAATGGATAAGTTGTATTAGTGAGAAAACACCAAAGAGAAATGGAGACTTATGGGTCCCCTCTTCCTCCAAGGGAGGGTTCTTGAACCCCTAATGATTGAGCTCTTCTTACAAGTATCAAACTAAAAGGAAATGGTGAATAAATCCAAAGTCCATTTACTCAAGAGGTGATGTGAATGGATAAATGAAATGGTGCTTGTATGCTCTTGATGAGAAAAGAGGATTCCTCAAGAGAATATAGGAAACATAACAACACAAATGAATTCATTGAAAATAAAGTGCACCCATGGCCTCTTTTTATAGCAAATATTTGAGGCATTATTCAACTAGTCTTTAGTGTGAACAAGGGGCTCTTTAGGGCACCCTTAGGTATTTGACCAACCCCCCACTCGGATTCATCTCAGATTTGGGTGTCAAATCGACTTCGGAGATGAACCAGAAGTGGGTGGAAGGCCGAACAAAATCATAAATGAACGTTCTGAGGTGTGCACGACTTTTTGTATCCACAGTCATGCATCGGGCACATATGCATTTTTTTGGCATTATTTGACTGTCACACGTGCATGAACCACCTTTGTATCTTTAGTGCATGATGATTTTTTAACTAGTTGTATAGTTTTGTGCCCTTTGGAAATGCATTTTATGGCCCATGGATCAACTAATGGGTGTTTGAAGATGTTGGATTCCTGTAACCAATTGCGAAAGAAATTCCAGTGATAACAACATATCAATAGATCTTCCACTCCGGAAGATAACCAGTGAGAGGTAGCGAGAGTTAGATAATTGAGATTCCCGAAGGCTAGATTCACGAAGGAGAACCTGGCTGCATATTTAAAGGGACAGGTGTCAAAATATCTTCCACTCCAGAAGATTGTCATACAGGGAAAATAAAAGTTTGAGAACTGAAAATCCCAAAGGCCGGATGCGTGGAGGAAATTGTAGCCCCACATTTGTAGTGACAGGGGTCAGTAGATATTTCACTCTAGAAGATAACTATTGAGAAGGAAGCGAGAGTTAAGAGTTGAAACTCCCAAAGGCCGGAGATCCGAAATCAACAATAGCCGTTGATTTGAATGGGAGCTACGTGTCGACAGATCATGGAGATCTGGGATCGCACGTGGAATGATGAAAGAAGGGAGGAAAGGGAGGATAGATAGAAACCGTTGATCATGGATTATATCCAAGGGGTTGGATATCGATGGACGAGTTGGATTGCAGGGCCAGAACTTGATCGAAGGATAAAAATATGAGGGCGAGCCGCAATTTGAACCACAGTTTTAACAAAGGGATACGTGGCAGCTGGAGGTGAATTGCGGGGTGAAATGTGGGTTGTTCTAAAACCACTCGTTCCCACACTCACAATTGTGTGTTTTCACAAGGACACAACCCAGGTCCATATGAATGAAGGGGTTAATGGAAAAAGGGCTAGCGCCTGATACTCAGTGTTTTGGAAGTGTGCAGGAATACCCCGCGGGTCTGTCAAAACCTGCACATAGAAAAAAAGGGGCCTCTGTATAATTGTTTTGGGTTCAATAAAGAGCTCGAAGAGTCGATCCGACTTAGAAGAGAGAAATATCCTATACCGGGAGGTGGCAGAACCCCAGGAGGGTAGGGGATATGCATCACTTGAGCTCTACCCTGTCACTAATGACAATCTCTCCTAGTCCTAATTTGAATAAATACAATATTAATTAAAGAGGACTTGCATACATCCCAAATAAAAAGAAAAGGAAGTGACAATAAATTATTGAAACCTTTTTAAGCAGACTTACGAATAAAATAAATAGAGAAAAAGGAAAATAAGGGGTTTGGAATGAAAAAACCATTAAGGAAAGGGTAACTCAAGAACCAAGTGTACCCTCTACAAAGGAAGTCATGGAGTTGAGTACATATATTGTCTTGCATGTTAATGACCCCACAACAACAAGTAAATACCATAACTGCCTCATATTTGTTGCATATATCTGATGGGTCCTTTTAAGAAATATATTTCTACTTGAGAACTAACAGACCTAATAGGGTATTTTGATGGTCCTCCCATACTTAAAATTTACAAATTTCATAAAGTATTGAGCTTTCATGAAGTTTGAAGGGGATACCAAATGGGAATTATTCATTTGTCTTTTGTATTAATATATGGAACACTCCACATGATTCTAAGAACTATTTCATTTTGTGAATGTTGGTTTAACTTGATTCCATGGTTTTTTGTGACTTGGGTGCATCAGACATGGTGTTTGGAGGATTTCATGGTGATTTCACCTATGACATGCACTTTATAAATGACATAACATGTGTGATGCAGAATGTTGGGACACTTGATGACTTGTTTCCATCCAACATAGGCTCCCGCATCTCTTGAACTTTGGATTATGAATATATGAGATTTTACTTTGTCGATACAATCATGCCAGCACATAGATGGGAATGAATCCCACACCCTAGTCATTGTACCCAATAGGTTATTATGCATTGGATCAAGGAAGTTGCAATAACACATGATTGGATACCATGAATATATGAGATGCACCTTCATTCCACCTTAGATATTGGTATTTTAGTCTTGGGCATTGAGCATTAGGATGATGTTGTCATGGATTGGGGCTTGCTTGCCATTGGGGCACTACTTTTATGAGTTGGAATATTTGATGACAAGACCTGACCTTTGATGATGAGAGGTCACCTTCTACCATAATTAACACCTTGATGATGAGACATGGTGTTTGGAGGCCTCCCACACATTCCTAAGGATGATGTCACCCACATGTGTGTCTTTACAGGGTTTATTTTGATGTCTTAGCATGATTATCTATTGTTATAGGGTACTTGAGACGTTGGCCCCACCTGTATTATAAATAAATTGGGTAAAATCATGAAAATGGGTGTCTATTTTGCTTGTTTTATGAGAAAAAAAACTACATTTTCACAAGTTCTTCAACTTCCGATATAGAAAAGTATTTTTTTTTTTATAATTTCAATTTGCAGTTAAAAAAAAACTTGTGAATAATTTTGTTAGCTTTCCACTAACTATTTTTCAATTTTTTTATCGAGATTTGATATGTCAATTTGGAAATTGTTTAGCAATATGTTTCTTAAACTTGAAAGGAATGATAATGAGTTATTTTTTCCTGCAAAAATGTATCTATTAGTAAACTTTTGTTTTTGACAAACGAAATATAATGCAACAATCTACGAAGACTCTGTTTTATTATGAATATAATTTTGAATCTAACGGATTAATATTATAATTTCTAGAATTTTTTGAAGTTGACCAAGATGAAAACGTTGTGGATTTTAAACACATGTTTTTCCCCACCTTGTATCTATCTTAATTTTTACTTAAAAGTAAAATCTAAAAATACCCTTTTGAAAAAAACAGTTTAAGGATTCTGAATATAATTTTTTCTAAATTTTTCACTGTGTATTTTTAGAGATACAAATATTTCATTTCACTGAATCATAATGTCACCTGAAAATATTATGCAGTGATTTTTTTTTAAATTACAAAAAATTAGATAAAAATAATGAAAATGAAAAAACATTATATCCATTAAAAGTATATTCAATTTTTCAAATGTTGGTATCATTTTAGAAACTAAACTTTGAGTATTTACAGGAGTCTGCAACCTCCAAAGTTCAAGTAAGCTAGAGGGAATTCTCAGGTTCCTACAAACAATCCCATTCGCTGGTTTTCGGCCGAAAGAAAGTTTTTTCAGCCGGAATATGTAATTCTAATGGAATCTGTAATGGGTTTTCGGGTGAAACAATTATTTTTCGGTCGAAAGGTGAGTGAGAGAATTTCGTCAGCTGGAAACAATGAAGAGACACGTCGTTTCATTTGACTTTGTGCCAAATCTTATAAATACACTTTTGGCCGAACCAATTTAACACAATTCACTCACTTGTTTCATGGTTTTGTAGATCACCTAAACAAAGTTTTGAATCATCTTTTTCATTTTTTTGAACAAGTTCGTTGACGTTTTGAATGCAAAAAAAAGGTTTACTTTTTTGAAGTTCAAGTTTTTATTGGAATAACAATTTATATATTGAAGGCTAAATGTTGAACGATTTTTCAAGGTAAAGGCTTTGTTGAACATTTTTTCAAAGTGAAACATTTGTTAAACATTTTTTCAAAGTGAAATATTTATTGAACATTTTTTCAAGGTGAAGGCTTTGCTGAACATTTTTTCAAAGTGAAGGCTTTGTTGAACATTTTTTCAAGGTGAAGGCATTGTTGAACATATTTTCAAAGTGAAGGCTTTGTTGAACATTATTTAAAGGTGAAGCCTTTGTTGATATTTTTTTGAAGGAGAAGCCTTTGTTGAACATTTTTTCAAAGTGAAGGCTTTGTTCCTGCAAACAATCCCATTTGCTGGTTTTCGGCCGAAAGAAAGTTTTTTCAGCTGACTTATGTAATTCTAACGAAATCCGTAATAGGTTTTCGGATGAAACAATTATTTTTTGGTCGAAAAGGTGAGTGTGAGAATTTCATCAGCCGGAAACAATGAAGAGACACGTCGTTTCATTTGACTTTGCGCCAAATCTTATAAATACACTTTCGGTCGAACCAATTTAACACAATTCACTCACTTGTTTCATGGTTTTGTAGATCACCTAAACAAAGTTTTGAATCATCTTTTTCATTTTTTTGAACAAGGTAGTTGATGTTTTGAATGCAAAAAAAAGGTTTATTTTTTTGAAGTTCAATTTTTTATTGGAATAACAATTTATATAATGAAGGCTAAATGTTGAACGATTTTTCAAGGTAAAGGCTTTGTTGAACATTTTTTCAAAGTGAAACATTTGTTAAACATTTTTTCAAAGTGAAAGCTTTATTGAACATTTTTTCAAGGTGAAGGCTTTGTTGAACATTTTTTCAAAGTGAAGGCTTTGTTGAACATTTTTTCAAGGTGAAGGCATTGTTGAACATATTTTCAAAGTGAAGGCTTTGTTGAACATTATTTAAAGGTGAAGCCTTTGTTGATATTTTTTTGAAGGAGAAGCCTTTGTTGAACATTTTTTCAAAGTGAAGGCTTTGTTCCTACAAACAATCCCATTTGTTGGTTTTCGGCCGAAAGAAAGGTTTTTCAGCCAAAATATGTAATTCTAACAGAATCCGTAATAGGTTTTCGGATGAAACAATTATTTTTTGGTCGAAAGGTGAGTGAGAGAATTTCTTCAGCCGGAAACAATGAAGAGACACGTCGTTTCATTTGAATTTGCGCCAAATCTTATAAATACGCTTTCAGCCGAACCAATTTAACACAATTCACTCACTTGTTTCATGGTTTTGTAGATCACCTAAACAAAGTTTTGAATCATCTTTTTCATTTTTTTGAACAAGGTAGTTGACATTTTGAATGCAAAAAAAATGTTTATTTTTTTGAAGTTCAAGTTTTTATTGGAATAACAATTTATATGTTGAAGGCTAAATGTTGAACAATTTTTCAAGGTGAAGGCTTTGTTGAACATTTTTTCAAATTGAAGCATTTGTTAAACATTTTTTCAAAGTGAAATCTTTATTGAACATTTTTTCAAGGTGAAGGCTTTGTTGAACATTTTTTCAAGGTGAAGGCATTGTTGAACATATTTTCAAAGTGAAGGCTTTGTTGAACATTATTTAAAGGTGAAGCCTTTGTTGATTTTTTTTGAAGGAGAAGCCTTTGTTGAACATTTTTTCAAAGTGAAGGCTTTGTTGAACATTTTTTCAAGGTGAAGCCTTTGTTGAACATAAAATTATTGATATTAGTTTTTAATAATTTTTGTGACAATGAAGTTTTTCTGAGACGATTCTGAAATGTTGATTTTTTTAAAAACTTTTATAAATAACTATACTCATGGGAAACAAAAGTTTGCTCAAGAGAAAATTTGATCGCACTCGAGATGAAACTCACCATAATGAACAAAGGAAAGAGCATTATTGGAGAAATAAACGAGAACGTGCAAATATTGAAGAAAGAAACGATGATGATGTAAATAAATATTTTCAACAAGAAGAAGTCCAACCAGGTATTCATGCACATATTGTCTATATTAAAAGTATAGAATTCAAATTTAAATTGTTGTTTAATATAACTGATTGTAATTTCGATTTGATGTTTTTAAAAAAACATAAATAGATTTGTCTCATAACGTCAATGAAGTCGTTGAAACCAAAACTGAAGATTAATTCCAATTACCTATATGCATGTACATAAATTTAGATAATACAAGATGAATACTTGTATATATTTTAGTGAGTTTATGTTTGGGTTTTGTTTCTTAATATAAACTTTAAATTGAAATATGCAGAAGAATCTATCAACATTGATGATGAAATATTAGAAAATGTTGATACTGGCGAATTTGGGAAGAAAGAAGCTAAGAATTATAAAATATATCAAACTAAGAATATGTATAATAAGTTTTTCAAAGATGAATTTGTAACAGTTTAAGCTCAAATTTTACACTGTTTAATAAAGTCAAGAAAGTTAAAAGAAGCTACATCATTATTGGGTATTCAAAAGTTGACAAAAGATACAAAGGTGAAACAAAATGTCTTTGAAAATATAATTAGTGTAATAAAAGATTTTGGATAATCTCAAAAAAAATATGTCAGTGTTGCACATAGAGTGATACAAACAACAATTGTTTCATCTAGCAATATAAAAGATCGTTTGACACAACACATGGAAAAATCAATGGGAACCTCAAGAAACAAAATTGTACAAACATAGAAAATTTTGATTGCTAATAGATGCAAATTATGAACTTGCTTGTTGGAAAATGATTTGTAGACAACCCTACAAAGATAGACTTGCATAAAATGTTAACGAATCGGCCCGTAATTGTTGGTTGACAAAATCTCATGTTTCACCACATACAAGGGATGTGTTGCGATGAAGAATAGCATGAAAACAATATGAAGAACATCCAAAACATATATTGACAATGAAACAAATAGAATTGTTAAATAAGTTTAAAGAAGAGCACAAAGAAGTTAAAATTTCCATCAATACATTTGTGCAACAAAAGCCATGGTTTGTTAGACCCATCACTATTTGTGACACTTGTTGTTGTTGTTATCATGTGGAATTTGAGTTATATTACGAAAAATTTCTTTATTTTGGTAAAAATATATGGCCAAGTTCACCTCCTCCTTCCACATTCTGTGCTTTTATGTATGAAATTCTATGTGAAAGAGAAGGTGATGAATTATTTTACCAAAAAAAATGTGTTGGTGGAAAGAAATGTGATCATTGTGGAAATCTAAGTTTGTTTCACTCAAAGTATCCTATTGATATGGATGATCAATTATTTTCTAATATAACAGTCAATTGGAAGAGATATGAATATATCAATAGCACGGATCCACATTCTTCAAATGTTATTTCCAAAAGGATTGATTTGAAAGTAGATAAAATCTGTGTGATAGATTTTTTGAAGAAGTTCGAGGAAGAAATTTATAAATACACTAGGCATTCACATAGAGCTCAATGGAAAGACCTACAATTCAAACAATCCCGTGAAGTGTTTCCACCAGGGACAATTTTGTCTGTAGTTGATTTTGCAGAGAATTACACATTCACTGCACAAAAAGAAATACAGAGTGAATATTATCATTGTGATCAAGTCACTATATTTGTCCGCGCTCTATATAGAGATTATCAATGGATTCTTGATAACATAGAAATAACTAATGATAATAGTCATGTTATTAAAGAATATCACTTTTACATAAGTGATGATCAAGCACATGACACACATTATGTACGACATTGTTTTGATAAATTTTATGATTCATTGAAAGAACATGGGATCAGATTCGATCGACATTGGATACGGTCATATGGGTGTACAGGTTAGTTCAAATATTCACTATCATTCTATTGGTTGTGTCGTCTTCATAATAAATCAAACATTACACATTGTTGGATTTTTTTTGAGATTGGTCATGTAAAATAAGAGTATGACAGTGCAGGGGAATGTGTAAAATGAGCACTTCGAAGGTATAATATGAACCCTCATGCCGATCGATTTGAATTTGCTGATTAAGTTGTTGAATGGTGCAAAATGACACTAAGCCATGAAAATAATCTATCAAGGGATATGCACAGGTGTGTCTATATATACATGTTACACATGTACAAAAGATATATTTATTCACGTGATCAAATTTATATGATCTTCAATCATTTTATTGATAGATTTCAAGTTAACAAGTTCTTGTCTTGTGCAGGTTTTTTGGGTATGTTGGAATCCCAGATGTAAATAGATCAATCCCATATGAAGTCAATACAATACATGGGACACAAAAAATGCATTTAGTTAAAACAAAACACTATCAAAATGTGTTTGCATTTGATAGAATAAATGATTCTTGTTTAGTTTCCATAGAGGACACATAATCCATAGAGATTTACGAAAAAGAAAATGAGGAATATGTTAAATCTTGGAGACATACCGAACTTAATATAAAAGGGAAAATTCCACTTGAAAGCACGAAGGATATGGAATCAAATGAAACTATAGTATTTGTTGATGGCGATAGAGTTTTTTATCTTGTTAGAGAAGGTAATTTTTATGTTACAATTGTTTGAAAATATATTTGTTAAATATTTAAACAACTTGTAGATGTATGCGTAAGTCAGATATATAAAATTTATATATAGTAGATGATTTTAATGGCACATGCATGTGTGCTAATATAACACAAACTACTTGCTGGAACATATCAAATTATATGCAAGAGATGTTTTTATCGTGGTTTCACTTGTAGACAACACTGAAAACATGAAATATTATTTGATGCGATGCACATAACAAAATATGAGGTTATTAGAATATTTTGATGATAACGGTTTTATATATGAAAGAGGATCCATCGTATTGAAAGGCTATTTTTTTCAAGAAACCCATGAAATCGATAGTCACGTTCACTTTCAAGACTATTAGTCAGATGTTATAAGTTGTCAATATAGTCATTTGGTATGTGCAATGCGCATAAATTTAATAGAAGTTCAATCAAGAAAAAAAAACAAAAGTTAGAAAATGGAAAATGTCCAAAGCTGATCATGAACAAATAATTGAAGAAGGCATACCATTATGATTTCTTTAAAAAAGTGATGTATACATTCCAGAATTTACGAAATGAAATGAACAATGGTTAAAATTTATGATAATCTTGATGTAATGCACACACATGAAAAATGAATAAGTGGAAGCTTGAGAAGTACATAAGCTCTACAAGAATGTTCATTCAAATATCCACGCAATATATGCTTCCATTTATATTTTCATTGATATAACATGTTAGAAATATATGACATGTCTTTGTCAATATGCCACCCACTTATTGTACGATTTGTCAAGGTGTCATACAACTCAACTCAAAATTTCTCATTGACTCAATTTTGAACATGTCATTCTACTTACTCACTCGTGAACTTGACTTAGTGGAAACGTCCAAACCTAACTTAGTGGGATCAATTCTCAAAATATTTGGCATGGTTTGAAGTTGGAGCTTACCCACATGGAGACTTGGAAGCAAGCATGCCTAGTTCTAGTGTATCATCTATGTGCCTCCAAATTCTCTACCTTGTTCCATGAGTATCATCATAACCTCGATTAATATTAAAATTTGAATTATGATGATATATACCTATCCATAAACTATAGTTTTTAATTATGAAGACCAGTTGACATCCAAAGTCTCTTCCATGCATAATTCCCCTCTCTATCCTCCTTGTCTCTCTCCTTCACCCTTAAATTTCCTCTCTCCATGTAGTGTATATAGATCATTTCCTTCAAAATCTATCTCTTCTTAGGCCTCCTCCATTCCATCATTATTTTTTCTTCCTTCTCTCCTCTTCTCATGGTAGTCCCACTTGATCCTTTTGTGCATCTTATTCTCTCCGTTTTCAAGGTACATCTATCTTTTATCCCCTTTTCTGCCACATTTAGGGAAATCTTCCATCCTCCTTATTTATCTCCTACCCATTTAGAGAATCCTCTAATTTTTTTCCTACCTTTTTGTATCCCTCATCACTCATTTGAGAGGTAGTTTATTCCTTCATGTAGCCTTGGATACCATTTTTATTTTCTACGTATCGCTCTTGTTTATTTTTCACATTGTAGCCTTCTCTTTTGGATCAACTATGTTGATTACTTAATCCCTTAAGGTGACCGATGTGTGCATTCCCTTTTATCTCTGATTTCATTATCTCTTCCCCCCTTCCTTGAGGAAGGGAAATTCATTTGTTCTTTCCTTTTCTCCTCTCCCTAAGGGAGTGGTTGTCACCCCATTGTCCCCCATTACTCCACTTGGGGAAATCACCCCACTTTCCCCTTAATTTTTGGGTTTTATTTTTTATATTCATATTAATTGGTTGCCATCTTTCCAAGCCAGTGTAGGTGTTGCACCAATTCCTCATGTCATGTACAAGTATTCCTAGGTATATCACCCTTTACCTCTTTATTTCAATGCATTTTTTAGCTAGTATCAATTAATAGGTAGATTTTTACTATAAATTTAGTTTAGCTGTTTTTACTTTCAATAATTATATCTCTATTTTTGTCATGAATCAATGGATATATTGTCTTGGTATATGGTATTGCTATAATTTCATATCTATTTTGTTATTTTATTTTGGTAGCTATACTTACCATGGGTTCATATATTAATTTTCGCAATAGTATAGTTTCTCCATCCTCCTATAGTAATTAGACTTGCTTACTTCTTTGTCCAACATTTTTTCCCTATTATTCATTTATAGTTTAATGTATTGAATATTTTCCTATCTATTTGGTTATCATTATTCACCCACATGCATCTCTTTTTTTGAACTAGTTATTTTGATGTTTGCATGAGAGGATATCCTTGATGGCCCAAAATGACTGACCTTGTGTTGTGAGATAGTTTCCCCATTATGTTAGGGAACAAATTAGTTCACACTTATATATGGTATTTCTCTGCTTTATGCACCATTATATATTGTATTTTTGTAGACTTTGTGTATATTTTCATTCCTTGTTAATAATTTTCAGTTTCTCATATACATGGTACCTCTATGCTATCATATTTATGGATAACAACTTCTAGCATGGAGGAAATATGTAGTGACATATGGATTTTATACTTAGTCCTCATGATACACAAATCCTTAGCAACTAACAATATTACGTGGTCATTGTAAGTAATTTCCATGTGCTTGGTGCCCACTGCTCAAGGATGACATGAGACATCTCATCTGATATTTTCTAGTTATCCTTCCTTATGTTTCCCCAATTCTAGGCCTAGATGTATTGAATGTGGCCCTACCAGTAATTCCCTTTCATTCAAGGCTTCATAATTTATCATGATTGTAATTTATCTTATTGTAAAAGAACACTATTTTGTAATAAAAGATTGTTATGAATATATGAAAGTTTTGTTAAATTTCATGTCAACAATTTATATGATTTTTCCTTATATGTTTTTTCCTTTCTGATGCAATTAAAGGAATGCAATATATATTTAAGTTAGCTTGTAACAATTTTTTAGTTATATCATGCAATTAAACAATTTCACCATAAATAATAAAAAATTCATCAACCACTAGTCCAAATAATCCAATTTAGTCCTAATACCCAAGTTGATTCACCAACACTAATTTCAATATGTGAATATCCATCATAATTTCCCTACAAAATCAAGAGCACAAAAAGACCAATTTTTTTTAGTAAAGGCAAGAATATACAAATAGATTTGTCCCCTTCAATCATAGTTTCCTACAACAATACAACAATAGAATGCGTGTTTAGAAAAGTAAACAATATACAAATAGATTTTTCCCCTTCAATCATAGTTTCCTACAACAATACAACAATAGAATGTCTAGTTTAAGTAACTTAACCAACCAATCGATGTGATTCTTCTCTTGGGGAGAAACCAACCCCTTGACCTTAGAGCCATCACTTTCTCTATGAACCTTTATAATGAGAAGACCACTTCACATAATGGATGAGGAATAAATGAAATCTCACCTACCAAACAACTTAGGAACCTATATTGAAGAACCACTTAGTTGTCTATTTTAAGTGAAAAAAATGAATAATTTAAACATCACTATAACAATAAAAAGAAAAACCAATAACACATACTAGCATATACTTTATTAGCAAATATTTTACAGATATTTAACTTTATTAAATAACAATGAGAAATAATAACATACCCAAGAAGATAATCAAGATTGACATAACCATGTGAGAAAGAATAGCATACCCAACCGTAGTTCCACAGATCTAATATTATTTCTCTCTCTAAATATTATCACTTCCAAAATAGTTACTCTCCATATTAAGCCATTCTTTGCATAAATCTTTAATTTTATTTTATAACCAAATGATTTTTCAACATTTCCTACATGATCTAAACAAAGTAAGATCATATCTAGAAAAATTTTAAAGAGAAAAATTGTGTTTGTAAATTCTCTTGTGTACATGAAGAAAGTTCACAAATCTCCATATTAAGCCATTCTTCAAGGAAAATACTTATCCATTATTCAAGGAAAATACTTTTCTCCTCTTCTGCAGTGGAATAGATGGAATAGTGGAATTCACTTCATTATATGCAGAAAACACATCTTCATATTGCTGATTATTTGGGTTGGTTGTCATTGATGTCAACCCTTGAAGAAAGGTTGGTAGCGAATTCCAGTAGCACAAAGGTTTGGTAATGGAACCAAGTTTGTTTGATGTATGATGGCATGTGTTTTAATATATTTTAAGGTAAGACTATTCTAGATGGATAGTACATGTCATGCCATTTCTGGTGGTATGTGGAACGTCACATAAATCCTCACGGTTAGAGAGTTATGGCCATGTGAAGTTGGAGAAACCTCACGAGTCATCTAGAATCCCCAAAAGCTCAAAGTAGTCAACGTGGTTGCAAAGAAGAAATTATTTAAATAATAAAGTGAAGTGATGAGTGTACTATAAGTCAAAGTGGGTTCAAATAAAAATATTTAAATAATAAAGTTAATGGAGAAATTACTAAGTGGAGAAGTGGTTAGAAGTGGGTTAGTCCTAAAATAAGGAAAGTGGTTTAAGATGGTTAGAAGGTAACCCCTTGAGGAAGCTACTTAAAAGTATAAATAAGAGGAAAGGGTCTCTCATTTTGATCACAATTGAGCATATTGAATATCTACAAGTTATTGAGGTAATCAAAGGATATCAAAAGCGAATTTTAGAGGGAAGGTGAAGTAAAGAAGGCCGAAATTCAAGAGAGGATAAATTCTTTTAATGATACTTTCTAAGGTATGTTATTTACAGGTCATCTCACCATTTTCACAATAACAATTTTTCTAGAATGATTCAGATTGAAAAATATGTAGGTCGTTGAGGAAACATATCCAAGTAGCTGTGATAAAAATTTCATCTTTTGGGTCATCGAATTTTTTTAGTTATACTACATGGAAAATAGGGTTTTTGGCTAGTCCTGGAACTAGTCTAAAAAAAGTGTTTCAGGTAAAGACATCATAACTTATTCATAATAGATCCAAATTTAGTAATAAAAACTGTATTCGTTAGAGTACAGTCTGTAATATTCTTTGTACCATTTTTAGACCCATAGAACAAATATATCATGCGGGGAACACTCTACAAGTTCTCTCTCTAGAATAAGCCATAATTCAACAAGGTATGCCATTCTTTCTATAACTCCTTTTTTGAGAGGTTTCAAGTAGTGAAACCTGGAGGAATTGCATAAAAGAAACTAAAGAAAATTGTGTATTATTTTCAAATATTTATTCATTATAGGTACATAGTTATGATTATTTCAAGTTAAGATTGTTGACTAATCCAAAATTAGTCATGTGAGACTAAAGTAAAGTTTGATGAAAATGCCAGTCTCTTGTTGTTAAAGTTAAGGAAGGTTTGCAAGTATGTGATAATATACACTAAGTCTATTACAGAGTTACAAATTAGATTTGGATGATGAAATTGATGAGGGATTTTGGTTGAGGTACATGTTGGGTACATGATTGAGACATGTAGTTGATGAGTCAGCACATACATGAGGTGTATAGTTGTAACAACCCTCCTATCTAAGGACAACTACACAGTCAACCGGTGAATTTTTTTTTTGTTAAAGTGTGTGCGCGTGTGTAGAAGAAACAACCCCCTCGACTCTAGGTCAACACTCGAACCAACAGGACGCAAGTCAGACGAATAGAATCAAGATGACCCAACCATCATAACAACAACAAGAAGCAAAATTCCCCTGAACAGGAGGCGGGCAACTAATGGCGATAGGCAGAGACAGACACCAGGGGTTAGGCACAGTACTCTCACCGAATCGAAGGAATCCGTCAGTAGAGTCGCAGTAGTGGAACTGTGCCTTTAAACAGCCCGAGACTACTGATACGGCTCAGAAGGTGTCGCAAGAGTGGAACTGTGCCTTTAAACAGCCTGAGACTCTTGATACGGCACCAGATTCCTTCACCGGATTACGCACAGACATACATACTAAGCTGCAAGAGGAGTCTATAAGTCGCCCGACCCGACAGACTACACAATACAACCACCAAGTGCTTACAGGACCAGGGACAACAATAAGCACGACACATTGCATTATTCTAATAAGGCCATAAAGAGCAATGACATCCACACCCTAAAGGTTAACCCCCGACTTTACATTCTCGTCATTAACTTGCCCTACCACCAGACATCTAAAACCTGAAAACAATGGCTTCGCCAAAAGACATTGTCATCAACACTTCAAATCAAACGA
>SNQJ01S0014949.1:0-24102 GCA_010110895.2 Picea sitchensis | reverse complement strand
CATCATATCATCTGTCAATCTCATCATAATCAAATATATAAGGTCCAACATCAAAAAGGGTCCAGATCACTTGCGAGCAAGTGTCCTCAAAAATAAGTGGTCTCAGTGCGCCAGAGCGGGATGTTACAATAGTTGATGATGTTGGTACATCTTGATGAGTCATATTTTATGTTTATTTGATGCATGGTTGATGCACTCATTGATGGTACAAGTTGAGGTAGAGTTTGGTGCATGGTTTATGCACTTGTTTATGGTACACGTTGGCACAGGTTATTGGTACAGGTTGTTACAAGTTGTTTGGTGCAAGTTGATTGGTACAGGTTTACAACAATATATCTCACAGTGATGGTGTGATAGTGGTTCCATCATTCTAGTTATATTTCAGGGCAGTTGGATGGGGCAAGGCCAAGTGGTTGTAGCTGGAGAACATAGGGGGTTGTAGCCTCCTTCTGGTTGTAGCCAGAGAATTGGGGAGTTGTAGCTTCCCTCAAGTTGTATCCTAAGAAACTAGGGGGTTGGAGCCTCCTTCCAGTTGTAGCTGGAAAGAAAAGGAAGTTGGTGCTTCCAATGAATGTAATTCTTAAAGACATATAAGAAAAAACATTATGTGGTTTTGTCCCTCTTTGAGTTTCTGTGTAAAAACACTGGTGTACTGTGTATGTGTATGATTGTTCATTTGTTCAATTTTTATTTACTCTGCAACTATTGGATGATAATGATACATTGATATAACACTTGAATTTTATGGTTAAAAAGGATTAGATTTCTCTATTACTGATTCACCCCCCCTCTCATTAATCCAACAATTGGTATTAGAGCAGGTTCCTTCGGAAAACAATTTAACCATTGAAAGGTAGATCATGGAGAGAAACAACATGTATAAAAACAGAATACCATAGTTTGATGGACATAAGTATGCATTCTGGAGAAGAAGGATGAAAAAATATATACAAGCATACAGATTTGAAATTTGGCAATTAGTAGTAGATGGATACAAAGAACCAGCAGTTTTGCGAAAAAGTGAAAAAGAAATGAAACTCAATCAAAATAATTCCAAATACACAAATGCACTTTTGAATGGTCTTGGTGAATCAGTATATACCAAAGTTGTACATTGTAAATCCGCTAAAGATATTTGGGAAAAACTTCAAAATATTTATGAAGGAGATTCAAAATTCAAAGGAACAAAGCTTCAAACATACAGAGGTCAATTTGAACAACTAAAGATGAAGGAATATGAGAATATTACAACTTACTTCTTATGAGTCGATGAAACAATGAATGCAATCATAATATTGGGAGAAGAAATTGAAGAATATGTAATTATTCAAAAGGTACTAAGATCTCTTCATATGATATTTGATCCTAAGATATCAACACTAGAAGAAATAACATATATAGACTAAATAAGCATGGACGAACTACATGGAATATCCACAACATATGAAATGAGAACTGAACAGGAAAATCCAGATATAAAAGAAGCAGCTTTCAAAGAATCCAAAAGGTCAAAGAAAAATGGAAACCAAAAGGAAGATAGCAACAACAATGACTACTCATAAGATGATGAAGAAGAAGTGCCCAACTTTGTTAGAAAATTGAACAAGGGAACCAACGAAAGATATAAAGGTAAGCCTCCATCGATTTTTTTAATTGTGATGGTATTGGTAATTTTTCTAAAAAATGTCCTCAGAAGAAAAATAAGAGGAATGATGAAGATAACTCAAATACAAAACACACATATAAAGGAAAACGAACCAAAAATAAATCTTTCAAGAAAACCTTATGCACCAAAGAAGACATTTCCTCATCAGATGAAGATCAAGTCAGTGACAGTGAGACAAAAAAAGTTCTATTAATGGCAATAGAAGAATATGATAAATAATACACCGAAGAATAATATGAAGAGGCACAAGTTGACTATCGAGAATAATTGTTGAGTGCCATAGAAGTTATAAGAAAATAAATTAAGAAAAACAAGAAGCTACAAGCAGAAATAGATAAGAAACAAGACACTCATAAACTAGAAAAAATGATCACAAAATTTAAGGTTCAAATAGAAGAAGAATCACTCAAAGCACAGTTAGAAGAAAGATACGGGATCATTGGAAATTTGGAAGCAAATGTTGTCACATTGAGAAAGGATATTCAAAAGAAAATTATGCATAACAACTCAAAAGTTATGGATGAAATTATCAACAGTCAAAAGCCTTATCATGACAAGTCCAGACTTGGATACAATCATACAGAAAATGGATCAAGCTCCAAAGCAACAAAACAAGAAACAAACCCAAAAATTCATGCAGAAAAAACTAAAGAGAATAGGAAGACCTACAAGGAATATTATGTTGGAAGATTGGTTGTTGTCATTGATGTCAACCCTAGTCATGGGTTTTGGACTGCAAGATTGATGAAGGCATTTGGACATGAAGGACAATGCACATGAAAATACAAATCCCATGGATGGATAGTGTACATCATGTTGTTTCTGGTGGTATGTGGAATGTCACTTGGATTCTCATGGTTGAGAAGAAATGAATTTTTGAATATGACAAAGTGAATTGAAGAAGGAAGTACATGTAGGCCCTGAAGATAATTAAAGAACATAGTTACAAAATAAGAAAGTATCAGGTTGGCCCTAATGTTAAAAGGAAGTGGAATAAATGGTATAAATAAATATCATTATACATTCATTTGATACACAAGTCGAATTTCATAGGAAAATCAGAAGTAAAGAAGGTCGGATTTCAAGGGAGGATGAAGCCTTTTGGTGATGTGTTCTAAGGTATGTTATTTTCAGGTCATGTTACCAATTTCTCTATAACGTTTTCTCTAGAACGATTAAGATGGTGAAATTGTTATGGTATTGAGAAGACATATCAATGTACCCGTGGTACAAGTTTCAGATCTTGATTCGCTATAATTATGAAGATACACTCTATGGAATATAGGGTTTTTTGACCAGTTCTGAAGCTAGTCAATAAACATGTGTTCTGGGTAAAACAATCATAACTTATTCATAGAAAATCCAAATGAAGTGGGATAAATTGCATTGGAAATAGTACCGAATTTGGTTTCTTTTGTGTGGATTTCATAATCTTATGTTAAATATTGAGCGCGAGGCATTCTGTACAAGTTCGGTCTCCTGAATAAACTAGAATTGAACAAAGTCTACCATTCTCTCTATAACTTCTTTTTGGGGAGGATTCAAGGAGTGAAAATTGGATAAGTTTAAGAGAATACATTGAGTAATATTATCTAAAGGATCAAAGTATTCCAAGAATTTAATAATTTTATAAATTGAAGAAGTCTCATGAAGCATTATCAAGTTCTATGTGATGGTTGGTTTATGGTGATGATTTAATGTAAAGTTTAATTATCTCTTATATATTCTTGGGTGGAAGGAAGGGACACGAATGGAGAGTTAAATCCTCTATTGATATTGGAGGATTGTGTCTTCCTCTTGGAGGTTTATCCCTCCCTTTACATTTGGAAGTTGTAGCTACCTTTGTAAGTCATTACTTCCCTTAAACAATAACTATTGATTATTTCTCATATATTCATGTGCATGGTGTATTGTGGTGTATTGGTGTAACTCTTATACTATTATTCATTTCTCATTGGATATCGTTGAATGGTTTAAGTATAAGTTGAAAAAGGTTTTAAATTGTACTTGATACTGATTCACCCCCCTCTCAGTATCAACAATTGGAATCATAGCAGGTTGCCTTCAGAACAGTTTAGCCACTGGAAGGAAAATCCTGAGCAGAGATATATGACCATGATCACATTTCAAATGGGATTAAAAAATTTGATGGAAGAAATTATGAATACTAGAGTGATAGAGTGAAAACTTACCTAACGACTTTGGGAGTAGACATTTGGTACTCAGTTGTAAATGGCTATGTAATCTCAAATAATGCTCCAACCAATCCAAATGAGAAGAAACTTATGAGTTGTAATTCAAAAGCTTATTATAGTAGCATTGGCACCAACTATTGATAGAAAAGTGATGGGTTTCAACACTGCTAAAGAGGTATAGGACAAACTCAAGAGTATCTACAAAGGTGATCCAAAAGTTAAGCAGGTCAAGCTTCAACGACATACAACAGAATTTGAAAATTTGAAGATGAATAAAAAGGAATATATTGTGACCTATCTTCTTAGAAATGATGAAGTTGTTAATTCTATCAGAGGATTAGGTGAAGAGATTGATGAATCCTTGGTTGTACAAAAAGTGTTGAGATCATGTCTCTTGAATTATGATGCTAAGGTCTCGACCATTGAAGAAACTAGGGACTTGACCAAAATGACAATGGATGAATTACATGGGTATCTTATAGCATATGAAATGAGAACAGGTACAGAAAGTGACCAACCAAACAATGAAGCAACCTTTAAAGCCATAAAGAAGACAAAAGACAAGGATCACGACCTTGATGAAGAAATAACAAATTTTGTAAGAAGGTTTCAGAAGGGAAGTGGAAGATACAAAGGTAAGTCTCCTCTCAAATGATCTAACTGTGGTAGAATAGGACATGTTGGAGCTGCCTTTGTTTTTTTTTAGCATGTTTTAAAATTTCATATCTTAATGCTTGAAGTTGAAAGCTGGTTTTCATATTTTCCTTTATTTTTCCTAAAATCTCAGAAGTCTCATCGTGCAATCAACGACGGTTATTGTACTCTTAAGGAAAGATTTATTTTTTAATCGTTTAAATGAGTCTCTACTTTTGAACCTCGGGATTTTGCATGTTGGAAGTTATAGATCACATAGTTTACAAATCCTGAGTGGTGAAACGATGAAATAGTCTTAAAAATTTTACCCGGATCATTACCAAGAGTAAAAATACTCTAAACTGCAGCTAAGCATCATCAGGATTTCGTGTCTCGGTGTTTTCTAGCTCCAAAAGTCTTACCATCGTAACCTCGCTAGCCGAAACCGCGAGATTCTTGTTTTAGTAACCTGGGTTAATGTTAAAGGTAAAAAGTTTAGCCGCGGTTAAGCTCAGTCAGGAATTCGCAACTCAGCATGTTTTCGCTCAAAAGATACACCTTCAAAGCTCTGAGTCGTGAAGTCATGATCTCGTGATTTCACAACTCAGCATACGAGCCTCCTAGAAGCTATACCTTTGAATCTCTGAGTCACGAAGTTGCTATATAAATAAAAACGTAATTAATTAAACACTTAATCTTGGTTACGTTTTGTATTAATAAAAGCTAATTGTCGCAATCTCGAGTTTTGGAGGTGTAAAGGGTTAAAGTGAAAACTCCCGATGAGGCGAGTGCCGAAAGATTAATTAACATTTAAAAGGGACTGATTAATCAAGCTAAGCCAACATTTTCCTTATTTTAATACGAAAATTAATATGCACAGTCTCCGAGGCGATTTTAAACTTTCTTTGCGCCAACTTGCATTACGACCTGTCAAAATTTATGACATTAATTGGAAATGAGGCGAATTGATAAGTAAGGGTTTGGTTTTTATTGCTAAATTTATATTTAAGAACGATCTGACCGTTCTGTCCCGAAGGACGGCGTAGTTTTAAATAGTCCAAGACATGGATTTTTTGTTTGTTGTTTCAAATTTCATTTCTATTATACGCAGAGCCAACTTTTCGCGAGTGAACTAATTTTTGTATGCATACATATTTTTATCGCAAGAGAGATAAAGTAGAATCCCCCACCATGGCCCTGTGAAAAGTGTCTAAAGCCACTATTGAGGTTTCAGGACAAGGTTCAGACAACATTTCCGATACTTCACCTCGAAGTGTCAACTCTATCAGGACCTGGTCACATATTTCTGAGGTTCTACAGTCTGAATTGGTAGATGTTTCGGATAATTCCAGTGTAAATGAAAAAGATGACCTGATCACCAAGTATAAGATCGTCGTCCAGGATCAAATGCATAAAGTGGCAGCTAGGCCACGCCTACTCCCTTATTACGATATGGTCTGGTGGGCATCAGACCATGTAGATATACCAACCAGAACCATCATCAATGAGTAGAGGGTCACCATTGGGACTTTCAGACCCGAACAATTGCAGGCTATGTACAAGTTGCCAGCCTTGTCGGACTTTGTTTACAATGTCGAATTCCTGGAGAATTTTAAATAGAAGGAATGTGTGCAATACGACAAGACTATGTATGGTTTAATCAAAGATTGGGTTTCACACCCTATGAAGTTCAGGGCAGAAAGTAACGGTATATATTCAATAGCTTCTCTAGAACCACAGTTCAAATATATCACTATGGTGACTTGTAGATTATATGAGAGAGAGGACACCACACATTTTTTCCTTCAGTGGGTGCCTCTAATTCACAAGGTCACCGAAGGTTGTTCCTTCAACTAGGCTAAACTATTGTCTGATAGTTTTACCAATCGAGTTATAGAGTATCGAACATAGAGGGAGAGAAGAAAGATTGCTTCATTCTTTATGTCCGCGTATATCATGGACATCGTATGTTTTGTGACACCTTTTCCCTTGATGAGTTGGAGCTGGACTCCATCAGAGGCTGAGCCCATCCATGTCTACCATTCAAACCTATGGGAAGACAAAGCCTCAGAATTTGTGTATGAAATATTTAAATGGGTGATGGTACCACTGCATGTCACTATCTTCTGCCACCCACCACCCAGGATGTCTGACAGTATCACGGTAAATATGAGCCGTATAGCCGACTGGTACGTAGAAGCAGAATTTTCATATCTCAAGGTTTTCGACGCTTATGTTCCTCCGAATGCCTTTCCTTTATTCATACCCGATAGGTTGGCTTGCCGTGAGATTGCTATACAAACCGTAATCGGTGGCATAAGCAAGGATCTTAAGGGATATTCTAAGAAGGTATGGCCACCTTTTCCTATTCATTTAAGTTCCTATTCTTTATTAGATTTCGGGCATGATAAAGCTGAGGTAGCAGATCTGGAGGACCTGAAATTGGTTCATGTCGAATTCAAAAAGCACGATCCACAGAGGGTGGTAAGTAATCACTTAGCAAGTTGTGGGCTAAAAAGGTTTGAACATGAAAATTCGCCCTCAGATGACATTTTCCGAGGTGCGAGATCTTATGTCGAGGTGTTGGATCGGATACAAGCCCTGGCAGCCAAAGAGAGGGCCGATGTTTTAAAATTCCAAGAACATCGATGGAGTTGTCTTCCCCCAGTATTTCGGGGTGAAAATCCAATAACAGTAGAGGGGCAACAAAAAGAAGTCAAAGGCTCAAAAGATTCAGCACCAAAAAAACACCAAGATAGGGAGGGGCAAACTAGGAGTCTGAAACCAGAAATAAAAACTCCCGATCCACCGAAGAAGCAGACTCCAGTTACCACTCCAGGCCAGTCAGCTAAAAAAATCAGAGATCCCATCACCTCTATTAATCCCTTACAGTAAACTCAAGGGAACATACACGCAGGGTGGATTTTCAACAAAGAATTGAGGCCTATAAGGATGGAAGAGCTTCCGCCAAATGAGTTCTTTTTTGATAAAAAGAGAAAAGCTGTGGTAAAAAGAGAATTCTATCAAGAAGAGGGATCAACGGCCAAGAAGTTCAAGGTGTTGAATGATGGTAAAGATAAGAAGAAAAAATAGTTTGCTATAGAAATAGCTGGGACATTAGGGGCGTATGCTATGACAAACCAATTTTCAGTCGGGGTTTTGAAAAATCAGCTGAAGCAAAAAAATTGCCTCATCAAAACCTTAGAAGCTAAACTAGAAATAGCAGAGGAGGCTACCAAGGACCAGGCAAGCACAGGAATAGAACAAGCAAGAATGGCCGACAAAAAGGAAATTGAGCTGCTCAAAGCAAAGCTCGAACAAGCAGAGATGGTAGCTTAGACCAATCAGATACAGGTAGGCCAGAAAAAAGACTTGATTGAGCAACTACAGGTTAGATTAGAGTTCACCGAAAGACAAGTTATAAATATCAGGATATTCCAGTCCTAGGCTATGGAGATTCGAAGCAGGGTTTCTGCAGCCCAGCAAAGCTTACTTGCAAAGATAGAGACGATTCAGGACAATTGTTTGCGTATTGATCAAGTATCAGAAAACTTATCTGCCAGAGAGAGAGAATGTGGAGTAGCTCAGTTCGCATTTCAAGAGGTCGTAATAGATACAACAAACAAGGAATCAGGAAAAAGTTCTAATTTTTCCATTTCGGAATAGACCCGAGGTAATATTTTGTTGAAAGAATGGGAACGCAGCATATCAGAAGGAAAATTGCAGGCCAAGAAGGTAAGGAAATCCTAGGAAGATGCTTTCAGTTCCATAGATGGAAATATGTTAGGCATTGATAGTGAGAGTAATGCTGAGACACTGAGCCAAATGGATATGGCGAAAATCTCGCTTGATATAAATAAAAAAGAAGAAAGAGATTCAGTTGAAATCTCACAAGTAACTATGGTAGACATAGTTCAAATAGATAAATGTATGATTAAACCAAGTGTGCAATTGTGCGCTATTGACACCCTAGACTGACAGATGGGAGAAAGGTTGTCGCAATTAGTCAGAGATTGTTACATTTTTTAGGCCAATTGTCAAGCGCAACCTTCAAGGTTGATATCTCAGCTGGTGGAAAAATGTGTCACTTGTATTGAGGATGCGAGAGGGCATGCTTTTGGTACTAAATAATGATATAGGATAAAGAAATGAAATGATTGATCTCCTTCTTGTTGTAACTGAAAATCCTGGAATGATTTAGATTCCATCATATGTAAATCTGTATAAATATACAATAGAAGGAAAGAACAAGGGATGGACCTTTTTGGGTCGATTGTAATAGAGATTTTCCTCCCTCGAGAGTTAATATAAAGCAAATCCGAAGATTCTTGATTCCGTCATGAATGTGTTATGAGTTTGTTTCCTGGTATTTCATATCTAATTTCATTTCATATATGTATCTGATGAATTCTTCGTTATAATTTAGTACAACCTCTACTATAGTGAATAAATTTTAGTTTTCTATATTGTTTACCGTTTTTCCTCTGTACCGACTATCAGCAGGTATAAGACCAGTGAACATTTTAGATTTCTATATATATTTTATGCTTCATCGGGTTATTTCTTTATCTTTTTCTTCTTCTGTTTATAAGTGAGATTCTCCCTTGATAGGAGCCTTACATGATATATGACTTAATGTTTTCTTACACCTCACACACATTTATTAAAATATAACTCAGTTACGAGAAAGGGCCTTTGGTTTGCACCCTGTTTTCACTACCGTAGCTGTAAACTCTCCTTTATATGACCGAAATCGAGACAACATCTAAAAAGTTTCTTTGAGATTTTCTTATTATGTTGTTCCTCTATGACTGTCCCTATGACAAGACAGTCAAATATTTAACCCAGACTATCAGATCAAACACATATTTCCTTGAATCTTTTTGATACTATTCTTAAAACAACCACTACCCGGGTCGAACTGGAATGTTCGTGGGTAGCGATTGAAAGGGACATAAACATCCAGGAACAGTTGGAAGCTAGACAATAACCTAGAAATCAACCCTAGCTTCCCTTTCCGAAGGTTGACATTTATTCCTTCTCTAACCCTTACTCACTTTCGGATGACTAGACACTATACTTATAAGCCTTAAATATAGATTCTGGAACAACATCTTTTTTGCGCCGTTGCCGGGGACCGAAGTTACAAAATCTTTTTCCCTGGGAAAACGACATTTTTTCATTGAAAGTGCCACCCTTTGATAGTGAACAAAGAGTGCACACCTTTTAAAGGCTTTCCAATCTTTCACTTGGCGACTCCATGATTAATAAGCTGGCATCCGGATGAAGGAATACCAGGCAAAACCCAGATGGTAAACAGACCACACCCGTTACCGATCCTAAGAAGATTTTAAAGGCGAGAGGCTCTCTTAAGCCGATCCCTGCAGTCTATCAGCTTAAATAACCACAACTGAGGACCAAGAGTTCTTCTGAACCTTCAACTTCATGCAGCCCTCTTTTCGACACTAAGGATCTAACATCAAACTGCTCAGAATTTAGAAGTGAAACCCATCTGATAACCCCTATAGAACATAAAAGAAAAATTCCTGTAGAAAATTTATCTACTGTTGATATATCGCAACTCTTCAGTCGAATTTCGTGACCTCACACAGTCTCGAAGAATATTTCACACATCCAGTTTCCACACCCATTGGTTCCCCTGACTACATCTCTTGCAAGTCCAAAGAGCCAAGCCCTCGTGTCCCTTACCAGTCATCCTCAGATTTTTCAGCCCGCGAAGAAAGTAAAGATTCACTTTTAATCTTCCAAAACCCCCTTTACAACTTTCCACTAATAACGATGGCAACCGCCGGAGGGGGAGGTGGAGGGGTTGTCAGAGAAGGAGGTGGAGGTTCTCTTGGGGGAAGAGTTGGAGGCCAAGGGCCAGCCCCCCCTCCCAGATTGTTTTCTAAAGTGGCAACAAGATATGCTCCTTTGGTATTGCCCGTTCCTTTGCACGACCTTCCCGAAAATTATATAAAAATTTGCCAAAATTCACTGGGGAAGGATATCTGACTACAACCGAACAAATAAATTTCTTTGATCAATTCGTAGACATACTAGGTCTTTAACATGAAGATGTGTATTCGAGGCTTCTCGTCCAAACCTTTGAAGGTTAGGTCCGAGCTTGGTTTCAGATTCTACCTGTAGGATCTATCTTGTCCTATGATGCCTTGGAAGATGCTTTCCTTAGACAATGGGGCGAAATAAAGGACCAGCTATACTACTTAACCGAGTTTGGGTCTTTAAGAAAAAAGAATTCAGAAACAGTTATGGAGTTTATTTAAAGATTGAACAAGTTGTATAACAAAATCCCAGCCGAGGTTAAACTGTCCCAACCCACCGCCAAAGTAACTTTCGTGGGGGATTTTGAACCAGATTTTGCACTTGTTTTATGAGAAAGAAGGGGAGCTACCCTAAACTGAATGCAAGATGATGCTGTAGAAATTGAGTCAAATATGATGGATTCTGGTAAGTTAAAATCTATAGTAGAAGCGGGAAACTGAGAAACTAGATGCTTTAGAGAACAAGTAGGGCCATCAGGGTCTAATAGATACATAGATGAAAAAGTAGACGATATGGCCAGGGTAATTAAGGAACTGTCTAATAAGATATCCAGAATGGAGATAGAATAGGACAAAGATGATTCTTTCGCCAAAAAGGATTTTAGGAAGAATCCCAATCCCCCAAATCAGCAAAGACACGTAAAAAATGAAGATCAGAAAATACAAACTCCTTTAAAAAATGAAAATTTTATAGGAGCGAATGATTTCCAAGATTTTGGAGATTCAGATGATGATGTCACGAACTTGGGTGATGACTGCACACAACCTTACCTGACTAGAGAGGATTATGAAAAATATCTAAACACTCAACAATCATCTATTGAGGGTGAAGAAAGAGATTATACTGACCTTTGTAGTTATCAAGAAGAAACCGGTATGATAATGGTCAAGGTCCAACCCAGGTATAACTTGAGATCTAAGGGTAAACCTATTTCAACTACTCAACCTAAGAAAATTCTCCCAAGAGGTCAAACATACGAACCTACCCCAGAAGAAACTGTGTTACCTAACAACAAAGAGAAAGTAGTAAACGTGCAAGAACTTGAAGTAGAAAAGGTTGAGACCAAAACACAGGAAACTGAAGCAGCTAATACAAATACACCTTTAACTGAGATCATGAGTAATAAGGAAGTCGAGGCGAATAAGTTGGAAAAGAAGGATCCAGAAGTCCCAAATAGAGAAATAGACAAGGTGAGCAGAGTTTTCAGTTTTGAAAATGAGATAAATAAAATTAAGATACCAATTCCTCTGGTAGAGTTAGAAAAAAACCCAGTTTATCAAAAGCAGATTACCAAAGTGATAGGTGTTTCAGAGCTAGAAAGCCAATCTGATGTTTTGAACCTGGAATATGATAAGCCCAACATCACTTTTGGTCCACATTTTGAAGGGGCCAAAGACCCTGTTGCTCCCTTTTATATCACCTTAAATGTATACGATCAACTGCTACATAATTGCATGCTAGACTCTGGAGCCTCACATAATGTGATGCCTAAAATTATTATGGAAAAATTGGGTCTCCAGATCACCAGACCTTATGAATATCTTTACTCATTTGATTCGAGGAAATTTAAGTGTATGGGAACGATAAAGGATTTAGTAGTCACCCTGGCACATGTCCCAATTAAGACCATCTTGATAGATGTGGTCATTGTTGATATTCCTCCCAAGTACGTCTTACTGTTGTCTAGTTCATGGGGAGCCAAGCTGGGGAGTTCTCTTCAACTGGATATGACGTACGCTATGATTCCTATGTTTGGTGGGAAATTTACTCGGTTGTACAGGGAGACGAGGTTAGCATATACAGTAAGTGACCCTCAAAATCCGAACAATTTCGCTATTTACATTGCAGATCAAGATTTAGGAAATTGTATCTTATCTTTTAACGATGGTTTAGATGGTTGCACAGAGGAAAATGATATAGAGCATGAAGAGTCAGGTTACATGACCGAAGATATGTGTAGCACCGGTATCTGGAAAATGTTTTTTGACGGTGCCTCGTCTTGCGAAGGGGCAGGTGCAGGAGTGCTTTTTGTGGCACCTGAAGAAAGGTTCATTGTCCCTCTTTCTTACAGACTACAATGGGTTATAGATTATACTAACAATGTATGTGAATATTAAGCCTTGGTATTAGGATTAGAGGCTTCCAAGAGGCTAAAAATAAAAAACCTAGAGGTATACAGAGATGCGGAGTTGATAGTCAACCAAATAAATTGACAATACCAAGCCGAGCATCCCAGATTAAGATCATAGAGAAATTGTGCCTGGGATCTGATGGAAAACATTTTCTCGTCTGTAAATGTCCACTTCATCCCACGCATAGAAAACTTACAGGATGATGCATTAGCTAAGGAAGCTTCAACTTTCACTCCTCTTACAACCTTTAAATTGAAGTATCACATAGAGATACGACACAGACCATCTATCCCGGATAATATACAGCACTGGCAGGTTTTTGAGGATGATGAACAAATTAAGAAGTTTCTTGAAGCAGTAGGTGAATTTTCTGAAACTCACGCAGATCAAGAAAATTAGAATGACCCTATATGGATCATGCAAGAAGAAGAGGACCCTCAAGCTTTCCAAGACAAAATCACAAATCATCGCATGTTGGTCCTAAAAAATAACTAGATTTCAAAAGGACTGATCCCTCTAGAAAGACTATTTGATCAAAATGACATACCTGTAAAATCCACCTTACAACCCCAACCAAAAGAGGTTGAGGACTGTGACATAGGAACCAAAGAAGAGTCCAGGATGGTTAAAATATCTAAACCCCTCCCCCCTGAAATATAAGGCAAGTATAAGGACCTACTCAGACAATTTAAAGACGTTTTTGCCTGGTCTTACGACGCGTTAAGAACTTATGACACTACCATGATTGATCACAAGATACCTCTAAAGCCTAGGGTCAAACGTTTTAGAAAAAAACTTAGGCAGATCAACCGCATTTTATTGCCTGTGGTCGAGAGAGAAGTAAAGAAGATTTTAGAGGCAAAAATTATAGTACCTCTGAGATATTCCAACTGGGTGGCAAACCTGGTCCCGGTCAGAAAAAAGAACGGGGAAATTAGACTGTGCATGGATTTCGGAAATCTAAATAAATCCTCCCTTAAAGACAACTATCCACTACCTAAAATGGATCACGTGTTGGAAAGGGTAGTTGGGGTGAACAGAATGTCTATGATTGACGGTTTCTCTGGATATAATCAAATTGCCATGAATGAACAAGATAAAGAAAAAACAACTTTTACTACCCCTTGGGGTATGTTCATGTATGATAAAATGCCTTTCGATTTGATGAATGCAGGAGCCACGTTCCAATGTGCTATGAAAATTGCTTTCATCAGAGAGAGGGATAAGTTTGTAGTCATCTATCTCGATGATTTAACGGTTTTCTCCAAATATGACGAAGAGCATTTGGTACATCTTAAACAAACATTTGAAAAATGTCGCAGGTTTGGTTTGTCCTTAAACCCCAAGAAATCACGCTTTGCCATGTAAGAAGGTAAGATTTTGGGTCATATTGTATCTAAGGATGGAATTAAGATTGATCCTAAGAGGGTTGAAGTGAGAGACACTGTAAACATTCCTAGAAATGTAAAAGAAATTCAATCTTTCTTAGGATTTTTTTTTTTTTTACGAAGATTTATCCCAAATTTCGCTGAAATTGTAAAATTGATCACAGATATGCTGAAAAAGAACAATGAAGTAAAGTGGACAATAGATGCCAAAGCATCGTTCACACACATTAAGAAAGTCATAGCCGAGGCACCTGTATTGGCAAGCCCCAATTATCTAAAAGATTTTCTTATTTTCTCGTTTGCCTCCGAACACACGATTGTTGCGGTGCTCCTCCAAAAAAATGAAGATGGTTTCAAATAGCTGATCAATTTTTTCAGCAAGAGCCTCAAAGACGCATAAATTAAATATGATATAATAGAAAAACAAGTGTACTCCATGGTAAAAGCACTGAAGGCATTTAGAACATATGTATTACACTCCAAGATAATCGTGTACGTACCTACAAGTTCTGTGAAAGATATTTTGGTACAACTAGACAACGATGGGAAGAGAGGACGATGGCTTTCCAATATTCAAGAATTTGACCTAGAAATCAAACCTACTAAACTAATAAAGGGACAAGGCCTGGCCAAACTTTTGGGTGAATCAAATCTTAGAGCTCTGGATATAAATTGCCTACAGGAATGTGAGGAAGACATGAACATAAACGAGCTTGATGAACGAACAAATGCAGTTAAGATCAAGGATAATTTTGTATCATCAGAATGGTACATAAACATAGTATCCTACCTGCTGACTCTAAAATGCCCGAGTGAACTATCACCATCAAAATCCAGGACTTTAAAGCTTCATGCGGTTAAGTATTGTATTTTCGAAAATCAACTATATTGGAAAGACCAACTTGGTTTCTTGTTAATCTGCTTAGTTGAATAAAAAATAGAAAGCGTTATAAGTGAATTTCACGAAGGAGTGTGTGGAGGACATCATGCTTGGAGGGCCACAGCTTACAAAATTATGAGGGTTGAGTATTACTGGCCAAAACTTTTCTCAGACGTTAATGCCAAGGTCCGAGCCTGTAACCCTTGTCAGCTATTTGCAGGCAAACAAAAACTCCTGGTGCTACCTTTAGTTCTGGTCAAAACTGAAGCCCATTTTCAACAATGGGGGTTAGATTTTATAGGAGAGATTAATCCACATTCTAGCACCCAACACAAGTGGATCTTAACTGCCACAGACTACTTTAATAAATGCGTGGAAGCTATTCCAACCAAAAGGGCAACTGACTCAGTGGTAATAGATTTCTTAGAAGACAATATCTTATCAAGATTTGGCTGCCCCCGAAAGATAGTGATAGATAATGCCCAGGATTTTAAATCTATGGCTATGATCAGCTTCTGCCAAAAGTATAATATCATTATTGGCCATTCTACAACGTACTACCCCCAAGGAAATGGACTAGCCAAGTCATCTAACAAGAGCCTGATCAATATAATTAAGAAAGTGTTGGATGAAAACAAAAAGTCTTGGCATGTGCATTTAAAGTATGTCTTGTGGGCAAATCGCATAGGAAATAAAAATTCTATCGGCATTTCCCCTTTTCAGATGGTATATGGGATAGATGTAGTGTTACCTAGAAATTTAGCGCTCCCCGTGATGAAATTGTGGCAAGATCAGAAAGAAGAACCTAATCATCTCACCAGGAGGATAAACCAACTAATTGAGGTTCAACAGCACAGGGTCGAAGTAGATGAAAGGCTGCAGAAGTACTAAGACGACATGCAGGCATTATTCGACTGTAGGGCAAAGGACAAAGATTTCCTCCAAGGTGATTTAGTATTAAGGTGGGATGCAAGGAGGGAAGAAACAACGAAACATGGTAAATTTGATCACCTTTGGTATGGGCCGTTCAGAATCTTGGCTCTCGAAGGAAAAAATTATTTCCTACTAGAAAATCTAGACGGTGAAATCCTTAATGCCCATGTCAATGGGAATTATTTGGAGCATTATATGACATAAGCAGTCACCAAAAAAATAAAGTAAATAAATAAATAAATAAAAATTGTATATTCATATATAGAATTTTTACATATGTATATATATTTCATTACGCATTGCTATTTTGATTTCCTTTTCTTTTCGTAAATTATCGACACCTTTCAAAAATCCTCGATAACCTTCATATTTTCCTTTTTATAGGTTTCCAGCTACAAACAAAAATGAGCAGGAGAGGTACATTGAAAGTAGTGTATCGGAAAATAAATTGGCTTAAACAGGTGATATAAAATATTTTTGATAGTTTGGAAAGAAAATGAAATGGTAAGATAAATGTGAGAATTCCTAAAAGACTTGTTCTGAAGGGATATCAAAGAAAACCAAGATAACCTCATAAGATACAACAACATCGTCTGAACTAATAAATAAAATAACATTTCCATGGTTAATCGTTTACGAAAAAATAAGATGAAATAAACAACTCACTCAAAGAAAAGCGCCCCTGAAAAAGATTTTCAAGAGTCAGTTTCGATTTTTTGACCTCTGTTTTTCAGTTTATAGATCTCTATCTATCACCCTTTTCTGTTTTCTGGTTTTCCTTTGAAGGTCAACATCTTTCCGGTTTCTCATATGTAGGGGGAAGAGATTTCATTTTAACCTCGAAAGCTTCAAAGAAGATTGTGAAAAGTAAGCTAGTCTTCACAACTCATCGGTCCCCTGCTAAAAAAAGTGACGCTTAAGTGATCCTGACTTTTCTAGGTTTTTCAACAGTTTTGGAGGATTGAGGATTGCATAAATAGAACACCCCCCAAAATTATTTTTTTCCCTTTCTCCCTGCGAATGAAGGTGTTGTGAAAGTTAAGGAAAGGTTGGTACCGAGTAATCAAAGTAAGTTGACAGACCTATAATGAAAAATATTACACAGATATCAACCCTCATATAAACTGATTGCCCCCATCTTTGTTCTCTAAGAAAGAAAATTATAAGACAGGTGGTGAAAGGAAATTCAGAAATGATTGCCCCCATCTAGTCCAAAAGACGATGAAAATAAATTCAGAAATGATTGCCCTCATCTCAGCATTTAAATGCATAAATATATTTCGAAGTGGGGAAAGGAAATTCAGTAAAAAGGGCCAAATAACTTCACCAGGGTACTGAACAGGATCACTGGCAGTGAAGCAATATCTGAGATATCTGTAAGGCTGTTATACATGAATATCACTGTACTCTGGTAATCAATTCCTTTTAAAAACTGATCTGCATCCCAAGTTTAGATAAGGCTTCCTGATTAAAAACATATAATTTTCTTCTCTTGATGCAAGCCGATAGCCACAAGATTTGTTGGGTCTACTTGAACTGTTTTGATTGTCTTAATGCAGACCTAAATTCAGTAACGGGAAGGAGAAAGTCATGAAAGGGACTACAGCTGAGTTTTAAAAGTATCTAAGTTTTGAAAAGCTTCTCAAAAGTAAAATACAAAGTCCTTTTCCCCTTCGGTATCCTGTTCTAGGGAACTTTTTCGCTGGATTAAATCCATTGACTCCATTTACCCAATATAGGCACGCGGTCTACTGTTCTTCCCGTCTTGCAGGAAAATGAGATCCCTAGTTGGAGCCTATGTTGGAGTCGCCTTTGTTTTTTTTTTAGCCTGTTTTAAAATTTCATATCTTAATGCTTGAAGTCGAAAGCCAATTTTCATATTTTCCTTTATTTTTCTCAAAATCTCAGAAGTCTCATCGCACAAACAACGACGGTTATCATTCTCTTAAGGAAAGATTTATTTTTTAATCGTTTAAATGAGTCTCTACTTTTGAACCTCAGGACATCACATGTCGAAAGTTATAGATCACATAGTTTACAAATCCCAAGGGGCGAAACGACGAAATAGTCTTAAAATGTTTACCCAGATCATTACCGAGAGTAAAAATACTCTAAACCATAGTTAAGAGTCATCAAGATTTCGTCTCTCAGTGTTTGCTAGCTGCAAAATTCTTACCATCGTAATCCCGATAGCCGAAACCGCGAGATTCTTGTTTTAGTAACACGGGTTAATGTTAAAGGTAAAAAGTTTAGTCGCGGTTAAGCTCAGTCGGGAATTCGCAACTCAACATGTTTTCCCTCAAAAGCTACACCTTCAAAGCTCCGAGTCGCGAAGTCACGATCTTGCGATTTAGAAACTCGGCATACGAGACTCCCAGAAGCTATACCTTCGAAGCTCTGAGTCACGAAGTCGTGATATAAATAAAAATGTAATTAATTAAACACTTAATCTTGGTTACGTTTTGTATTAATAAAAGCTAATTGTCACAATCTCGAGTTTTGGAGGTGTAAAGGGTTAAAGTGAAAAATCCCGCTGAGGCGAGTGCTGAAATACTAATTAACATTTAAAAAGGACTGATTAATCAAGCTAAGACATCATTTTCATTGTTCTAATATGAAAATTAATATGCATAGCCTCCGAGGCAATTTTAAACTTTTTTTGTGCCAACTGGCATTAGGAACTGTCAGAATTTATGACATTAATTGGAAATGAGGTGAATTGACAAGTAAGGGTTTAGTTTTTATTGATAAAATTATATTTAAGAACGATTTGACCATTCTGTCCCTAAGGACGACCTAGTTTTAAATAGTCGAAGACATGGATTTTTTGTTTGTTGTTTCAAATTTCATTTCTATTCTACGCAGAGCCAACTTTTCGTGAGTGAACTAATTTCTATATGTATACATATTTTTATCGCAGGAGAGCTAAAGTAGAATCCCCCGCCATGGCCCTGCGAAAAGCGTCTAAATCCACTGTTGAGGTTTCAGGACAAGGTTCAGACAACGTTTTCGATACTTCAGCTCGAAGTGTCGACTCTATCAGGACCTGGTCACATATTTCTGAGGTTCTATAGTCTGAATTGGTAGATGTTTCGGATGATTCTAGTGGAAATGAAAAAGATGACCTGATCACCAAGTATAAGATCGTAGTCCAAGCTCAAATGCATAAAGTGGCAGCTAGGCCACGTCTGCTGCTTTATTACGATATGGTCTGGTGGACATTAGACCACATAGATATACCAACCAAAACCATCATCAATGACCAAAGGGTCACCAATGGGACTTTCAGAACCGAACAATTGCAGGCTATGTACAAGTTTCCATCCATGTCAAACTTTGTTTACAATGCCGAATTCCTGGAGAATTTTAAACAGAAGGAATGTGTGCAATACGACAAGACTATGTCTAGTTTAATCAAAGATTGGGTTTCACACCCTGCAAAGTTCATGGCGGATAGTAATGGTATATATTCAGTAGCTTCTCTGGAACCACAGTTCAAATATATTGCTATGATGACCTACAGATTATATGGGAGAGAGGACACCACACATTGTTTCCTTCAGTGGGTGCCTCTAATTCACATGGTCGCCAAAGGTTGTTCCTTCAATTGGGCTAAACTACTATCTGATAGTTTGACCAATCAAGTTACAGAGTATCATGCGCAGAGGGAGAGTGGAAAGATTGCTTCTATCTTTATGTCCACATATATCATGGACCCCGTATGTTTTCTGACACCTTTTCCCTTGATGAGTTGAAGCTGCACTCCATCGAAGGCTGAGCCCATCCATCTCTACCATTCAAAGATGTGGGAAGACAAAGCCTCAGATTTTGTGTGTGAAATCTTTAAATGGGTGATGGTACCACTGCATGTCACTATCTTCAGCCACCCGCCACCTAGGATCTCAGACAGTATCATGGTAAATCTAAGCAGTATAGCCGACTAGTACGTGGAAGCAAAATTTTCATATCTCAGGGTTTTTGGCACTTTTGTTCCTTCGAATGCCTTGCCTTTATTCATACCTGATAGGTTGGCTTTCCATGAGATTTCTAGACAATCCGTAATCGATGGCATAAGCAAGGAGCTTAAGGGATATTCTAAGAAGGTATGGACACCTTTTCCTATTCATTTAAGTCCTATTCTTTGTTAGATTTTGGGCATGCTAAAGCTGAGGCAACAACCTTGGAGGACCTGAAATTGGTTCATGTCGAATTCAAAAAGCACAATCCAAAGAGAGTCATAAGTAATCACTTAGCCAGTTGTGGGCTGAAAAGGTTTGAACATGCAAATTCACCCTCAGATAACATTTTTTGAGGTGCGATATCTTATGCCGAGGTGTTGGCTCGGATACAAGACATGGCACCCAAAGACAATGTCGATGTTTTAGAATTCCAAAAACATCGACAGAGTTGTCTTCCCCTAATATTGCGGGGTGAAAATCCAATAACAGTAGAGGGGTAGCAAAAAGAAGTTGAAGGCTCAAAAGATTCAGCACCAAAAGAACACCAGGACAAGGAGGGGCAAACAAGGAGTATGAAACCGAAAATAAAAACTCCCGATCCGTCGAAGAAGCAGAGTCTAGTTACCACTCCAGGCCAGTCATCTAAGAAAATCAGAGATCCCATCACCTCCATTACTCCCTTACAGTCAACTCAAGGGAACATAGACGCAGGGTGGATTTTCAACGAAGAATTGAGACCTATAAGGATGGAAGAGCTTCCGCCAAATGAGTTATTTTTTGATAAAAAGAGAAAAGTTGTGGTAAAAAGAGAATTCTATCAAGAAGAGGGATCAACGACCAAGAAGTTCAAGGTGTTGACCGATGGAAAAGATAAGAAGAAAGAAGAGTTTTCTACAGAAATAGTCGGGACATTAGGGGCGTATGCTACGACAAACCAATTTTCAGTCGGGGTTTTGAAAAATCAGCTGAAGCAGAAAAATCGCCTCATCAAAACCTTAGAAGCTAAACTAGCCACAGTAGAGGAGGCTACCAAGGACCAGGCAAGTGCAGGAATAGAACAAGCAAGAATGGCCGACAAAAAGGAAATTGAGCTGCTCAAAGCTAAGATCGAACAAGGAGAGTTGGTAGCTCAGACCAGTCAGATATAGGTAGGCCAGCAAAAAGACTTGATTGAGCAGCTACAGGTTAGATTAGAGTTCACTGAAAGCCAAGTTATAAATATCAGGATATTCGAGTCCCAGGCTATGGAGATTCGAAGGAAGGTTTTTGCAGCCCAGCGATGTTTACTTGCAAAGATAGAGACGATTCAGGACAATTGTTTTCTTATTGATCAAGTATCAGAAAACTTATTTGTTAGAGAGAGAGAAGTTGGAGCAGTTCAGGTCTCATTTCAAGAGGCTGTAATAGCTACAACAAATAGGGAATCAGGAAAAAGTTCTAAGTTTTCCATTTCGGGATAGACCTGAGGTAATATTTTGTTGAAAGAATGGGAATGCATCATATCAGAAGGAAAATTGCAAGCCAAGAAGGTAAGGAAATACTATGAAGAGGATTTTGGTTCCATAGATGGAAATTTGTTAGGCATTGATAGTGAGAGTAATGCTGAGACGCTGAGCCAAATGGATATGGAAAAACTCTCGCTTGATATAAATATAAAAGAAGAAAGAGATTCGGTCGAAATCTCACAAGTAACTATGGCAGACATAGTTCAAATAGATATATGTATGATTAAACCAAGTGTGCAATTGTGCGCTATTGACACCCTAGACCGACAGATGGAAGAAAGGTCACCACAATTAGTTAGAGATTGTTACATTTTTTAGGCCAATTGTCAAGAGGAACCTTCAAGGATTATATCTCAGTTGGTGGAAAAATGTGTCACTTGTACCGAGCATGCAAGAGGGTTGTCTTCTGGTACTAAATAAAGACATGGGATAAAGAAATGAAACAATTGATCTCCTTCTTTTTGTAACAGAAAATCCTAGAACGATTTAGATTCCATCATATGTAAATCTGTATAAATATACAATAGAAGGAAAGAACAAGGGCTAGACCTTTTTGGGTTGATTGTGATAGAGATTTTCCTCCCTTGAGAGTTAATATAAAGCAAATCCGAAGATTCTTGATTCTGTCACAACTTTGTTATGAGTTTGTTTCCTTGTATTTCATATCTAATTTCATTTCATATATGTATCTGATGAATGCTTCGCTATAATTTAGTACAACCTCTACTATAGTGAATAAATTTTAGTTTTTTATATTGTTTACCGTTTTTCCTCTGTACTGGCTATCAACAAGTATAAGACTAGTGAACATTTTAGATTTCTATATATATTTTATGCTTCATCGAGTTATTTCTTTATCTTTTTCTTCTTTTGTTTATAAGTGAGATTCTCCCTTGATAGGATCCTTACATGATAAACGGCTTAATTTTTTCTTACACCTCACACACATTTATTAAAATATAACTCAGTTACGGGAAAGGGCCTTTGGTTTGCACCCTGTTTTCACTATTGGAGCTGTAAACTCTCCTTTATACGACCGAAATCGAGATAGCATCTAAAAAGTTTCTTTTTTATTTTGTTATTATTCTGTTCCTCTATGACTGTCCCTATGACAAGACAATCTAATATTGAACCCGGACTATCATATCAAACACATATTGCCTTGAATCTTTTTGATACTATTCTTAAAACAACCACTACCCGAGTCGAACTTGAACGTTCATGGGCAGCGATTGAAAGGGACATAAACATCTAGGAACAGTTGGAAGCTACACAACAACCTAGAAATCAACCCTAGCTTCCCTTGACAAAGGTTTTCATTTCTTCCTTCTCTGCCCCTTACTCACTTTCGGATGCCTAGACACTATACTTCTAATCCTTAAGTACAAACTCTGGAACAACAGGACATATTGTTGATAACTGCTACTATAAAAAGAGAAGTCTCAAAAATAAAAAGAGTGTCTACTCCAAGGATGATGACATCTCCTCAGATGAGATTGATGAAGAAGAGAATGATGGAGGAGAAGTCCTCTTCATAACCCAAGAAACCCAGGATGATGATCACAAGAATTCTGTTGATACTGAGAGGGGGGTGAATCATTATCAAGTACAATTTAAAACCTTTTTAAACTTATACTTAAACCATTCAACTATATCCAATGAGAAATGAACAATAGTATAAGAGTTACACCAATACACCACAATACACCATGCACAATATATGAGAAATCATCAATAGTTATTGTTCATGGGAAGTAATGACTTCCAAAGGTAGCTACAACTTCCAAATGTAAAGGGAGGGGTAAACCTCCAAGAGAAAGATAAAATCCTCCAATATCAAGAGAGTGTTTAACTCTCCATCCTTTCCCCTTACTTACACCCAAGAATATATGAGAGATAATAAAACTTTACATTAAATCATCACCATCAACCAATCATCACATAGAAACTGATAATGCTTCCCGATACTTATTCAGTTTCTGCAATTCTTCAATTCTTGCAGTACTCTGATCCTATAGATAATATTACTCAATGTATTCTCTCAAACGCCTCCAATTTTCACTCATTGAATCCTCCCCAAAAAGAGGTTGTAGAAAGAATGGTAGACTTTATTCAATTCTGGTCTAGTCAGAAGACCCAACTTGTACAACATGCCCCACACTCAATATTTAACATCTGATTTTAAAACTCATAGAAAGGAAACTAAAGTCCGTACTCTTTCCAATGGAAGTGGTCCCACTTAATTTGGATTATGTATGAAGAAGTTATGACTATTTTACTTGGAACACATGTTTATTGACTAGCTTCAGGACTAGTCATAAACCCTATCTTCCACAGAGTGTATCTCCATAATTATAGCGAATCAAGAGATGAAATTTTTACCAGAGGTACCTTGACATGTCTTCTCACTACCATAGTGATTTAACATTTAGATCATTCTAGAAAAATTTTTATGGCAAAAATGGTAAGATGACCTCAAAATAACATACCTTAGAACACATCACCAAAAGACTTCATCCTTTTTTGAAATCCGACCTTCTTTTACTTCTTATTTCCTCTAAAATTCAAATTGTATCAAAATTAATGTATAATTATGTTTATTTATACCATTTATATCACTTCATTTTAACATTAGGGGTGACCTGACACTTTCTTATTTTGTAATTCTTTTCTTTAATTATCTTCAGGGCCTACATGTACTTCCTTCTTCAATTCACTTTGTCATCTTCAAAAATTCATTTCTCC
>SNQJ01S0014948.1:142959-190875 GCA_010110895.2 Picea sitchensis | reverse complement strand
TGTTAGTAGTCAGATATTTACTTTCTTAGAGTTAGCATAGTATTAGATAGTATATTGTATATATATAGAATAGTTAGATTAGTTTATTAGTTTGTTTTAATATTTAGTTTTAGTTAGATTAGTTAATTTAGAGTAGTTTTCTTTTTGTGTTCTTAGGACTTAGATCGGCTAACGGAGCCGCTAAACCCATCAGGGTGGTTCATCCCAAACGACTTGGGTTATTTAGACAACCCCGGACCGGTTCCACTCTCCCAGTTGTCGGACGGTCAATTTCGCCTGTCAACAAGCCTGGGAATGAGTAGAGATCTATGGTTGTACCTTGTGATATTTTTTTATTTAGTCTAACCTATTTATTAAAACAATCATTCTTATTCATGCATGTGGAATATGCGAGCTACCTAGTTCCTTCATTCATTCATCTAGCATTTTATCCTTCAAAACAATGGAGATGCATACATTCAATCACATAACACAAGATTTACTATGGTTCACCCCCTCTTGGGATACGTCCACAAAGATCTGGCTCTCAAGCTCTTTATTATGTCTCAACAATATGTCGTGCCGTGCACATTTATAGTCTTGGATTTTACAATCTCAACTGACCTCCTGATCCCTGCAAGGCTGACTAGATCGCACCAGGATCCTCAACTTGCGATCTAACCCTCAAGATTGAGTTGCTCAATTCTTCTCTAGCTCACCAACTTACAAAATGTTGAAGTTCTTACAAAACCTTACAATTTCCGAACTCTCTCTACCTCCTAGGTACTACTGATCTCTTTCTGTATTTATCCAACTCAGGTACTCTTCTCTTAGACCTCCTAAGTACTAATTATATCTATCCTTGGCTCATCATCCATTACAATATATTACAAAAACCCTAACCCTAATGTAGTTAGGTCTCCCTTGCATGCGTGCCTCAAATGCTTCCCTCACACGTTATTCTTTTCCTTCCAACTGTCCTTTCTTCCCTGTGTGCTTCTCTAGCCAAAAATAGCCTTTTCCTTAGAAAGGGTCTGCGTCCAACATAATTGTTAGAGAGATTTCAACTATGCAATTAAAGAAGAGATTCAAGAAAGGATGTCATATGTTTGCATCCCATATGGAGGAGGCAACCAAAGAAAACGTAGCAAGCATTGAAGACCATCCGGTCTTGAGGGATTTTGAAGATGTTTTTAGAGAAATTCCAGGATTGCCATCAAAGAGAGACATTGATTTCTCTATTGATTTGGTGCCAGGAGTTGCCCCAGTGTCTAAGACACCTTACAAAATGGGCACACTAGAACTAAAAGAGTTGTAGATGCAACTTGAATAACTTTTGAAGAAGGGGTATATATGCCCAAGTGTTTCACCTTGGGGAGACCTGATTCTTTTTGTGAAGAAGAAGGATGGAACCTTAAGGTTGTGTATTGATTTTAGGTAGATTAATAAGGTTACCATAAAGGATAAGTATCCTTTGCCAATAATTGATGATTTGTTTGATAAACTGAAAGGTGAGAGAATATTTTCGAAGATTGACTTGAGATCAGGTTATCATCAAGTAAGGATAAAAGAAGAAGACATCAACAAGACACAATTCAGAACAAGTATGGGCATTATGAATTCACGATAGTGCCATTTGGGCTATCAAATGACCCAACGATTTTTATGTGCATGATAAATGGAGTGTTTAGGGAATACCTGGACAAGTTTGTGATTGTGTTCTTAGATGATATACTCGTCTATTCTAAATCAGAAGAGGAACATGAGCAACATTTAAGAATTGTGTTGCAAGTTTTAAGAGAGCATAGATTGTATGCTAAGCTAAGTAAGTGCATCTTTTATCAAAAAAAGATTCACTACTTGGGGGCATATAATACCAGAAACAAAGATAGAAGTTGATCATGATAAGATAGAGGAAATTAGAGGATGGACAACACCAAAGAATGTGATAGAGGTCAGATCATTCATGGGTATTTCTGGTTATTACTTAAGATCCATAAAAGGATTCTCAAAGATTGCAAGTCCAATCACTTCTTTTCAAAAGAAGGGAGTGAAATTTGAATGGAATTCCAAGTGTGAAGAGAGTTTTCAACAGTTGAAGGGAATATTGACAAGTGCACCAATCTTGAAGATTGTAGATCCAAATGAAGATTTTGCTGTGTGCATCGATGCATGCAAGGAAGGTTCAATGGAGTTCTCAGTCAAAGGGACCATGTGGTATGCTATGAGTCCAAAAAATTAAAAGAGAATGAGAGGAATTATGTTACACATGACTTGGAGTTAACAATGATTGTAGATGCATTGAAAATGTCGAGGCATTACCTTATGGGGAAGAAATTTGATCTAAGGACATACCACTATGGTTTAAAGAATTTGTTTGGACAACCAACACTAAATGGTAGGCAAAATAGATGGTTGTAATTTCTGATTGAATATGACTTTGAAATTAAGCATATAAAGGGAAAGGACAATCAAGTGGTTGATGCACTCAACATGAAAGCTCATGAAGTGCATATTGCGGACATCAACATGTACAGGACAAATCTGAAAGATAAAATTATTGCAACAACAAATTCATATCAACACCATTTGAAAATAAAGGAATCATTACAAGAAGTTAATTTCCAACAAAAAAATAATTATTATGAGTTGAAAGAAGATGAAATTCTCATGTACAAAGGTAAAGTATATGTGCCAAATTCCAGTGACCTGAAAATTTTAGTGCCAAAGGAGATGCATAATGTGCCATATGTCGGGCACCCAGGATATCAGAAGACAATTGCAGCAGTAAGAAGCCAATATTTTTGCCCAAGAATGAAGAAAGAAGTGGCTAATTACATAACCAAATGTCTAGAATGCCAAAAATTAAAGACATAACATAGACACCCAACAAGTTTGCTACAACCATTTCCCATTCCGGAATGGAAGTGGGAAGTTTTCATGGTTGATTTTATTACTAAGCTTCCCATACAGTGAAGCAACATGATTCTATCATGGTGGTGGTGGAAAAATTGACTAAAGAAACACATTTTATTCCAATAAAGACTACACACAAGGAAACACATATTGTAGAAATTTATATGAAAGAAGTTGCTAGGCTACATGGAGTGCCTAAAGCAATAGTTTCAGACATAGATCCAAAGTTTACTTCTAATTTTTGGAAAGGTTTGTTCAAGGGCCTTGGAACAAATCTAAATCTTAGTACAACGTATCATCTAGAATCATATGGGAAAACAAAAAAGACTAACCGAATAATTTATGACATGCTTAGAATGTGTGTGATGGATCAACCATCAAAGTGGGTAGATTATATTCATTTAGTTGAATTCTCCTACAATAATGGGCATCAAGCTTCATTGAAGATGATTCCATTTGAAGCATTGTATAGAAGAAAATGTAACACTCCAGTGAGTTGGGATAATACAACAGGCAGAGCAGTTGTTGGACCAGAACTGTTAAAGGAAATGGAAGATCAGATGGAAAAGTTAAATAAAAGTTTAAAATCTCCTGAGGATAGGCAGAAAATTTATGCAGATAGGATTTTTTTTTCCAGAGATTTTAAAGTGGGAGAACATGTGTTTTTGAAAGTGAAGGCAAAGAGAATCTCACTAAGATTAGGAAGTTTCCCGAAGTTGGCAACGATATATTATGGGCCTTTTGAAATATTAGAAAAGATATGGCTAATTGCATACATGTTAGCATTGACTGCATCCATGAGAGTGCATAATGTATTTCATATGTCATTGTTAAAGAAATATGTGCCTAATCCTAATCACATAATTGATTGGAATATGATCTAGGTGGAGCATGAAGGGGATTTTTGGGTGGAACCAGTGTGCATCTTGGACCAAAAAGTCAAAGTACTCAGGAACAAATCCATAGGGATGGTAAGGGTTCAATGGACCTGCTACATTCCTGAAGATGCTACATGGGACGATGAAGAAAACATGCAGGAAGAGTACCCACAAATTTTTGACAATTTTGAAGAAACACAATGCAAGACTCCATTTTGAGTAGCTAAAATTGTAGTACCACATCTCAGAGTCCTAGTTAATTGTGTTGGGGACCTTTATAAAAGAATGGCTCTTTCCTTGGGTTAGACTTGATAAATAGATGGTACATCCCTTTGGTTATCCATGATAAACAAATGGTGCATTCCTTGGGTCGACGAGTTGAGAGGAACATGATATTTTGGTTGGAGTTGCTGTTGGAGTTGTTAAATTGCATAATTTTATTTCTAAGTATTGTGATGTAAATTTGCATATATGTATATCGACATAGAGTGCATTGAGGATGGTGCACAATTGTAGGGGAGGGGGAATGTAACATCCCCACTATAATACCCAATTTAATTAATCCTTTTGTGCACTCTATGCCGATATACAATGTAACATCTCCACTATAATCCCCAATTTAATTAACGCTTATGTAGATATAACGTATGGCTATGGCCAAAATGATGTTATATGCGAATTGTATTTCTATGTTTTAATAATAAAAATATGATGCCAGCTTCTAAGGGGACATGGACAAGAGACGAGGGTTGAATTAATCCACAAGAGGGGGGAGTGTCTAGGATAATGGCCAAGAGGGGTCCAAGAGGGTAATTACCCATGTATATTAATTAAGGCCATTTTCCTGTATTTTCTAATTGTATATGAACCTTCCCATTTCTGATTGAGTGTTCCCAAAGCCAATCACTGAATACATGTAAGAGGGCGGGTGTGATTGGTCACATCCCAAAGTTATTGGGCACATGGGGATTGAGTAGAATCACCTTGGGGAAGAGTGTGAGTCAAGAAAGGCAAGCCAAAGAGAGGAAATCCATATGGGTTGTGACAATAGTTTTAGACATTGAGTTTTTGTGCATGGGAAACAAGTAGAGAGAAAGAAATAGAGCTTGAAGCTGATGCAACCATGAAGGGTGGATTCTAGAGCATGCTGGAGCGTAATTGGAGAAAATTGGAGCTAGAAAACTGAAGAGCCAGGTTTTCAAGCCTGAAGAGTGAACTCATGTGCGAGTTGCACTAAAACAACAAGTTTTTGTTGTTGGTTTACTGGTAGTTTTTCCTAGCAACAATTCCCTTTGAGTTCCAAGCTGAGAGATTCCTAGCTACCTGTGCTAGAGAGACCCCGATAAAAGTCCGACACATTCCTTGGGTTAATCGTGATAAATGGATGGTACATCCCTTGGGTTATCCTTGATAAATGAATGGTGCATTTCTTGGGTTGGATAGGTCAAGAGGAAGAGAGCTGGTGGAGAATCATGATAGTTGTAGGACAATATCAGTTGGGTTGTGAGTTTTACGAGCTGTGAGTGGACTGTGAGAGACCACCCTCTTTTGTGGATTGATAGCCTCAGCTTAGGGGTGACTGGCTGTTGATATTTTGAACAATCAGTCTATGGTTGGGTGGAATGTCCATCCCAAGCAGCTGGTCACACAACTCTTGTTTAAAGATACGTGTTTTATCTTGTTTCCGTGTTGTTCACATGTGTTATTGTTGTGCATGAACTCTATGTAAATGAGAATAATTATATATTGATGTAATGTGTTGTTTAGATGCATTTCATGTTGATTATTAACATGCTATAGATGCTTCTATTTTATGGTTGTAGACAGTAGCTAAATCTGTTTTAATTTGTAGCTTAAATCTATAGGAAATGAATTAACTACAAATGAATTAATTCAGTGAGAAAAAATTTCATTTTTATGTTTATTTCACACTGTAGTGTCCCTTTGTTGGGTTGGGGGACGTTACAAAAGAGAAAGATCAGAAGAGAAAGATTAGAAGCATGAATATATCAGGAGAAACTCCACAGGGAGATACCCTTTTCCATTGATGTCAAAGGGGGAGAGAAACACGAGGAAAGAAAGATCAAGAGTATTGGTCATAGGTGGAGTATGAGTGTTTCCATCAATTCCAAAAGGGGAGATTATTGGATAGTTGGTTGTCATTGATGTTTTTGGATAGATGGTTGTCATTGATGTCAACATAATTGGTTGTCATTGATGTCAAAAGATGTGATGGGTGCATGTGAAGAAGTCTACAAGAAGCCCTAGATGCGTGGTCATGAAACCCGAAGTTGTTTGAGGCATAAGGACATGAAGGACAATCTAAATTCAGGTAACAAACTCATAGATGAATATTCCTCGTCATGTCATTTCCAACAGTAGGTGGTATGTCATGTAGTTCCTCATGGTTGAGGAGTTATGAGGTCATGAAGTTGGAATCCCCGAAGAATGGTTAAGAAGCCCCTAAATGGTTGCAACAAGAAGTTACAAATCATTAATTAAGGGTAAAACAATTATAAAAGGCCGGCCCTAAATTTAATGAAAGAAGTCACTTGGAAAAGTATAAATACACTTCAAGAAGCCTCTCATTTATATAAGCAATTTTATTGAATAGATATCAAGTGAGCAAGTGGCTAATTTGAGATGGCGAATCTGAGGTAGTGAAGGAGAGAGAAGGTGAAAGTTTCAGGATTGTAGAGGTGAGTGAGGGTTTATGAAAAACTCTAGTTTGGATGACCCCCACAGGTCAGACTACTGGTGTCTCGCGAGGCACCACCATGGGTTGTACGATCCTCGTCCCATGAGGACCCGCATGAGTACAGTCTTAGTCCCACGAGGCTAAGGAAAATTTGGGGAGGATGCTAGTATCAGGTTGCTGAGGCTGAGGAAGAGCTACACGTCTATAATATTGTGTATCAAGTCTTCTACAAAATATAAAGGTATGTTATTCTATGTGTTTTGAGGCTTGCATCTTGGAAGGTTTGTCACTTGCTTGAGGCATGTCCTTGTCAGTTTTGGTATATTCCTTGAGTCACATCTTGGATACTTGGTATATCCTTTGCTATATGGTATATGCTTGAGGAATATCATGAGTGATATGACACATGTTTGATGGTATCTCTTGGTACATGGTTTATGGATGTTGGCACATGCTTGAGGCACATGGTTTGAGGTACATCTTGGCTACATGATTGAGTGATGTTATGGTACCTTTGTATCTGGCTTGGTACGATTTTTATAGACACATAATTTTGGTGTGGGTACATGGTTGAGGTATACACTTGGTATATGGTGGCATATGTATGAGGCAAATTCTTTGGTGCTTGGTTGAGGCACATCATTTGGTACATAGTTGATGCTTGGTACATGGTACATGGTTTTGGTATACGAGTGAGGTATATTCTTGATCATTGATGTTATGGTACCTACACTTGGCATATCTTATGGTACATGATTAGTGATATTGAGACACATCTTGGTGATGTTATGGTTGTTACGAGGAAAATCACTCTATGGAATGGGGTAAACCACAACAGACAGAATGACTACAAAAATCAACTCTAATCCCAAGTATGCTATATAAATGAAAATGATAACAAGACAAGATAAAGAGCCCACCTCGTCCATACATTCAATGAAGACCACCGTTGAGCATGCAACTCAAAGCTTTATATCTGCAACTTGTCCTCAACAACCAAGATACGCAAGCATATGGTGATAATATATAATGTTAGGATATAAAATAGCATAATCCATTAACATACATGAAAAATATGCCCATGGAATAATAATTAAAATATTTTCAAGATATCAATTGGATGGGAAAAGAGTATTTCTATTAAAATAATCAACAAAAGTATACAATTGACAAAATTCCATGTCGACATGTCTCAGAACTGAGAAACTAAGTCCCTTCCACCTGGGCCTCCACCACTTCAATCCTCCACCAAAGGAAAACTCATATATGGGAGACAATGAGGTTCTCCATCAAAGAGGGAAGAGCTTGGGGGTTGAACAATGTGTTCATACTTTAAAGGACAAAGGGATGTAGACTCAATGTGAAGTGAAAATTTCTCTAGAGTATCTTTGCTCTCAAAAGTTGAATTCTCTCTTCTTCCATGGCTTGGATATGCCTCAATTTATAGCCTTCAAAAGGAACTGAAGGGCCGAGTCAGAATGTTTCAGGTATATGTAAGGTCAAGGATCATGGATCTTGTGACGTGACATGGAAACCTAACACAATTTTTAATTTTGAGCACAAAACCTGATGTTCGTGGGCTGTAGTGGTGAAACCTGCGTATACACATGGTGTCTAACTTGTAGGGCACGTATATGTGGAAAAATATGATTTTTTGGCTCTAGGAAGTACAAAAGGGGACTTCAAGTCTGCATAGGGAAATGGAAAGGTCATCTAAGCAAGTTGCATGGGGTGGGGAAAAAATAGCTGTAATAGATGCCCCCTAATGTTTGAGGTCAGAGGAGTATATGCGATGGCCAAAACACATTATAATTCCCAGAAGTAGAGTAATGGAGACTCAACTGGAAGAACTAGTTGCTCATGATAATATTACAATCCATGATGACTTTGTACACATGGATGCCAATTTGAATTACACTACAGATCCATGTGGAAATATATCAAATAGCTATTCATGGCCATGAATAGGCAATACAAAGTAGACACATGGCATAGGTTGTCATAGTCACGAACAAGGCCGAGTGGAAACCAGTCTCAAAATCAATTTGAAGATATCTATATACAATGGAGTACAACTTGATCTCCCATGATCATTGAAGTCATATAGGTACTGGTCCAATGAACAATAGCAATAACTCAAGAAATATGCAACTATAAACTATTGTCTTCATGTATTCTACACGATCCACCAAAGGTGAAAGTCTACATCATGTGAATATAGGAGTTGAGGTCGAACACATTGAGACTTCATTTGATTACTGGTCATTAAGGTATATCGTTAACAAACGCGAGACAACCTATCGATAATGAAAATAGGTATCAAGGCACTGAGTACATTCTTACAAGTGTGAATAAAGGTGTTGAGGTGAAACACTTGAAGAATACATCGATTATGAGACATTGATGGATTCCCAACTGTCGATGGGAGGAGAACCTACCACTGATGACTGCAAGCCTCTAGTTACTCAAAGGACTCTAGGCCTCGTTTCCAGAATAGATGAGCTGAAGTTGATAGAAGGAGACTCGCTGAAAGGAGAGCGTTAAGGCATCTCTCATCAATCAACACATGGTACAAAGCAATAACTTGATGATTTGTAGGAACTCAAATAAAGAGTATGTTCATGAACCAACGACCATGTGCATCTTTCTCATGCACTAGATTCAAGTAGTGCACGAAAAAGACCCTATGAATAACAACCAATAAGGAAAACTACCAACAAAGGCGAGGAAACCACCAGTAAGGCTAATGACATCCAAGACACTACAAAAATCCTAATGTGTGAATATATTTCTTGCCATTGAACACAAGGGAAACCCCCTAGTCAAAGACCGATAAGAATATGTCGACTATTGGGTTCAAGGTTACCTACCCATAATGAAAGTAGGACCAGGGTGCACGATAGGACTACAACTTCATGTAACTTTGAGAGACACTGAGGATATCGATGGAATGCAAAGTCAAGAGTTATGAGAAATGGTCGACATGTGCTTATAAACTTCCTTTGAACAAGAGAATGAGACATATGGAGGACTTTGGAAACATAGACTTGATGATGAAACTTTGTGATGTAGGAGGAATCAATCAAAATCTCCATGGGGACTGGAAGAATAACCAGTCGGAGGAGTAAACTCTAAGTAATGAGCTCAGCTTCCTAAGGTCATGCTAAACCCAAAATTTGGATGACAAGTGGACTCAAAAGTTTGTCCTCTGTTCAAAGGCGACGCAACTGCTACCGATATAAGATAATATAAGATAATACAACACAACTGCTGCCCGATATATGCTATGATATAGAGGAGGAAACGAGTGTTGCGAGTAAGCAACTAGCTCCAAAAAATGGAACATACCTATGCTCAATGCAAGGAAGTGTATGCGGGGCATGGACACTCAGAGGAATGTTTCCTCTTAGGGTACGAGGTGTCAAGTTGCAAAGGATATAAACAAGGCTCTACTTGGCTAGTGATGCAAATTCATGAGGTAATAGGCTTATAATGAGAAAGAGGGAACCAACAATAGGCTCAATACTGCAAGCAAGAGGATGAGATGCAATTACAACTTAACTCCAAAGAATCTCCTTTTTCATAAATTTAGTCCCCTAGGCCCAAAAAAATATAAAACGATACCCAGGAGAACTCTTCTAGCCAATGTTGACTAGAGAGTTACTTTTTCGAAATTAGTCTACTTGGTCCGAAAAAGGGTTAAAATTACACCAAATAGACATCCTTTCAAATCCATTTAACGAGTGTGAAAGATACAAGTTCACTCGACAATATTTTCACTTTTGAGAGAGTCATAAAAGAGCTTAAACGAGACTTGGTGGGAGTCCCATAGGTAAAGGTTAGAATGCTTATGAGTAAGAATATAAGGTTCAAATGCAAGGTCATATTGGAACTATAAGGGACTCTTGTTCCTATGGAATAATCTCTGCATGGGAACCGACTGGCATAAAGGTTTTAACTAGGGCACTCATGTTTGGTAAGCTTCTACCACTCAATAACGACACTTCTAATAACAATAAGAAGGTTCCGTGTCGCTAATAAATGGGTTCGTACCTAAGGCATATAGATCATAGTCATAGGAAAATGAAAATATGCAAAATGGATTGAGAACCTATTATATATGCTAGGGACACAAAATACCCGCCGAAGGCATGAATGAGCGATGTGATGCTAGAAACCAAAAAAATCCCTGGACAAAACTACCAAAACCAACTCCTTCCATTGCACTATTAGTCCACTAGGTCCAAAAATTAGCATAAACTATATAAAGTGGATAAAACTTTTCTACTAATAGTAAAAATAACCAATTTTACCACACCATTTGAGTTTTTTAGTATTTATCCACATAGTGCATTTTGGTCTATTTTTCCCACGATCTTCAAGTGCCTATTGCGGGAGATAAGATCAATGGAATTGACAACCGTCTAGACTAAGTAAGTGTCCTTCTGCTCCTTTTCATTTCTAGTGGTTTAAATTTAAAATTAAGTCATCATTTTTTGAGAATTTGAGGGCACAACATACAAAATAGGGTGTACATGAGCTGTAGTTCATCGGGTCACGTATATGGAGACATTTACATGGGCAAGCTTTGCTTTTCCCGTGTATATGTGGCCATAGACGCGACTTTTAACATTGTAGCCCGCATACAAGTCTGCAAACAAGTTTTTGAATGATTTAACTCAAAAAATGGGTTTCCTTTTGCATGATGGTGCTTGAATGGAGAGAGAGGGAACATGAGGAGGTAGATGCAATAGTGGAAAGAGCTGCGAGGGCCCAACTGGATCTAAAAATATGTGGCCTATACAAATTTTGGGCTCTCAAAGGGTTGAGGGCTCAAGTAAGGTTACTCCAAATGCTAGTGAACTTCCTGGATCCGAAGACATAGGCCTTCAATCTCGATGGGAAACCATCAAGAATTGAAGTAGATGACATTTAATTTCTCGTAGGATTGTCTCATCGAGCTGAGGTGGTGAATCTCAAAGCCCAAGGGGCTAGGAGTGGTATGAACATAGAGGATTACAATGCCACCAATTGTGTTGTAGGCACAGATAAAGTAGGGATCCAACTCCCCATTGGGGCGATAAAAAACTTGAGTTTGAAAATCGTCGTTCTTGTCCTTACATAGATCTCTAGGTCGGCCTCATTGCAGTGGGCTTCAAGGCCACTCATATTCTATGCAGTGGAGTTCTTGCGACCCACAATTTATGACTGGTGTACCTCACTGCTGACTAACATGAAGAGTCAGCTAAACAATTGCAAACAAGGGAGAAAGAGAAACTTTGGGTTTGCATTTATCTTGTGTAGTTTTTTCTTTGAGTGGGTTCCAGGTTTGAGCCCTAGAGTGGAGATCATTCCACACAGACTGCATGATCCAACCATGTCACGGTGGATCGACGTGATGAGGTGGTTAGGAGGTGTTAGGGTGACAACTCCCTATAATGATGAGTTCTTCTTCTGGTGGTGTTGACAGGTAATATCCATTGACGAATACCCCTATGCTAGGGTCGATTATAGGGGGGATCTAGATATGCATTTTCCACCAGGCTCTGCCTACAGTAATATAGGTATGATTTTTTTTTTGGACATTTCATTTTTTTGTGGTTTTTCAAAAAATAAAAAAACGGAAATATTTTTGTATGGTATCAAGTATTAACAGCTGGCTTGTCATGTGATGTAGGTCCATGACAACCAGACAAATACCCACAACATTGGTGAAGGAACTGAGGATATGAGCACGCAGGAGGAGATGTGGATAGAGTGATACAAAATGTGCAAGGGCACCTGTCTTGTTTGACACATAAGATTCCTATGGTTCAGGTAGAGGATCTGCCAGAGGCTATGCATCGACAGGTGGTGGGTGTGCCCCGTGCGTGGGTGTGACTCTTCCGACGTCTTGCAAACACCATACTGTGCTATCATGATACGCATCCGACGCCAGAGGTGTAGATGCCATGGTCATATATATACCAACCATAGATGTATTTTGAGGGTGTGAGCCCCATTTTGTACTATGACACCATATTTTTTTGAAAAGATGAAATATAAAAAGATTGGTTCTCAACTTTACTTACATATGTTACAATGTGTACGTTGGTGAATGTGTTTTCTTTACTTTAGTTATGTGACAAATTCCAATCTAAAACATAAATAACATATGCATCAGATACATAATTAGAACTTCTAGGTATGTTATTATAAGTAATAAAATCAAAGTATCGTTCCAAAATTTGTACCCATAAGAATCGTCGAAGTATAGTAGGGTTTCACACACGGTAATTACCGTTTAACTAACATACGACTAACTGGGAGTCCATGTGAACCTCTAAAGATCAAACACCATGTGAAATGGTGCCGCGTAATAGTTCTATAATGATGCTATACTCAACCACATTATTCATTGATGGATCCATACAAATTCCACTTGAAGACACCAGTTGGCCCTTGGGTGAGTAAATGAACCACGTGGAAGAAGCCAAGTTTCATGTATTATGACTGGCACCATTTGTGAATCCTAGGAAAACTGAAGACTCCATTGACATCTTCCAACCAAGGAAAACCTAATAAGAAATCTGATGACACAAAGGAAAAGATATATATACACTAAGATACACTAGTATACAAAGAGTCACACCCATGATTGAGGGCTCAAGCGTAATATATTTTCAGGTAGAATCCATTTATGGGCTCATCCATCATATTCCCTTCATAATCTCCCAACTCATAAGCTCTTTTTTCTAAAACACGTCGCACGATATAAGGTACGTGCCACATGGGGTTGAACTTTCCTGACCCCAACGGTTCTTTGGATTGGTCATACAAGAGGACCAATTCACCCTCAACGTATTGCCAAGGACAGATAGACCTATCATACTAAACCTTAACACGTTTTTTATTCAATTCTATAGCTGTAGAGGCATCTCAACGCTACTCATCTAGGCGCTCTAGGTGTACGAGGGATTCATCAAGATCAGAAGTTTTAGGTAGGATCTTAATTTTTAGTTTAAGGGAAGGGACAATTCTTGACATCTCTTCATATGACCAAGTGAATACATCATGAAACTGTTTGAAGAGATCAATGTAGATCTTAATTTCTTTAGGTGAACAATCCGCACCGATATATACATTTTCAATTTTTCCAGGAATTTGAGAGATGTCGATCGTGATGGTAGGAGAAATATTCACCATGTTTCCTTCGGCATAAATTCCATGCATATATAGTGGAACAATGGTGTGACCGACCATCTCACTCAAGGTAGATCTAAAATTGTCTTGTTCGATTCTAACAAGCTTTGGGATGAAGTAAGAGCGATATTGCTTATCGTCCCATAGCCTATTGAGACCATTCATGGCCTCTAAGATGGCTTCATCCATAGGTAAAGTATCGTCGAGGCAATCATGTGAACAAGACGATGAGGTGGCCCATATGGGCTATAGAACGAGATCCTCCTCTTCCTTCTGTGAGGAGACAGGATCTATGTCAACAATAAAGTCAAGAACAACCTGATACACAATCTTTGTTGCTGACAATGGCATTGCCATTCCAATATGTGTCTGACCTTCATAGGACATGGTCAGGGAAGGTAGGGTCCAAGGATTCTTGAAATACAAAGTACAGAAAGGAACATACCTCATCTACGAAGAATACCTACTAGACATGGAATAAATGTGATGAATTGGTGCCACGAAATCAAAGGTACCCATGAGGGAGGAATACATTTCGACACCAATATCCTTAGTTTCCAACTGAGAATTGTCGATCATTGGGATCGAAGGTCCAACTAATGCATTAGGACTAGCATGCGCAAAGGATAACTGATTAATCGTCGCTACTTTCCATTTGTGAGGAAAACATAAAGTGCAAAAAACATATGACATGATTGCGGTCATGGCATACGTCCAATTAAGCCCTAGTAATAAATTATAGTCAAGGGGCACATCAACCACCTTCACATCCACCTCCACTATCTTTCCACCTAACTGTACCAGAAAGGTGGGAATAATTCTGTGGGGTCAAAAAGAACGACCATCAAATGCGGTCAACATAGTCATAGATTGAGAGAGAGTTGGAGAGCCAATGGCTTTCCAACAGGTTAGGTACATCACGCACGTTGCAATGCCTTCATCAATAACAATGCATTTGATGGTATACTTGATGTAGTCCACATGGATTTGAAAGGCCACATGGTAATTCAAGCGAGGCTTAACATTCGTGACATCAAACTTGATAACCTTAGAGCCACATGGGTCTAGAGCTACTAAAGCAAATAACAAGGCGTTCCTCTGTGAAGGAAACATCTGGAGCACCTCCAAAGCCGACATTGCAAAAGGGGTTTGAACCATATCTTCAACAATCAAATAGTCCTAGGAAGCTTTGACATTAGGATTGTGGGTAGAATGTTTCAGTACTCCTTTCAGAATACGAGGCAGAGGCTCTGGTTTCTTGATCCGCAAAGGTGTTTCCGGAGGAGGGGGAGACTCTGAACCTGGAACAGTCTATGAAGAACTGCAATCATGAGATTGAGTGGTTACATCAATATGAGACTTGACCATATTAACGTAGAGACAGTCACCTTCATGCGTTGGGGGGTTTTGATTCCCACTCGATGAATTTGTGGTGTTAGAGGTGTTTGAAGCCATGTGCTGATTATGCAGAACTGAATATTGGTCAGCACAACGGGAGGTTGAGATAAGAGTCTCGAGGCTTCCTCAAGTTTGGGGCATAAGTGGGTAAGGTGATAATATTTACAAAGTTTACAAGGATATTTCACCTTCATCTTTTCTTTGTTTCCCTCACCAACATTGTTATTCGATATATCATTGTTAGCGTTGTCCTCAGGTTTATTGTTATTATTTCTCCCACCCTTACGATTATTAACACGTCCTTTATTTCTATTCCTTCATGGTTGCTGGTTACCATTTGGGTTGGTCAACGACTGTACATAATGCACATCCACCAACTAAGTGGGAGTGGAGGATGAAGATGAAGCTTTTCCTGCTAAAGACTAGCTTAGAGACAACTCCTTCAACTGGTTCATCACCAAGTCTGTAGACTATCATTTGCAGAGCCTATGATGCCATCGGCATGAGGCCTGATATTTTGTCTAGGGTCATAATTGGATCGCGGTGCGTCAAAAATAATTTCATATAACATCCCAGATTGAGCATATATGAGGTCCAATTGCTGGGATTTGAAAACAACTTCTTCCTGAGATGATACCCCAGATGTAGAAACATCCTTCGAAATGTAAGGCAATAAAGACTTAAGGAACCATTCTAATAAGAATTTTGGAGGAATGTATGCTTTTATCAACCTCTTTTGTCTACACCACTCTTTGATATGGTCCAAGATATGGGTGGCTTTGTCCTGGTGGAGGGATGACATAAGTTCTATGCCGGAATCGTAACGAACCGACAACTGGAAGTGGTTGAGAAAGATCAAAACCATCTGATTAAATTTCCATATGTTCCCCCTGGTAGCTCAATGTACCATTTCACTTCAAACCCCGCAAGGGTGCGTTGAAACAATATCAAATGAATAGAATCATCACTAAGGGAATTGGATGAGCACCAAAGATGAAAAGTAGTAATGTGATCACCTAGATCCTCTCCAGTTTTTCCCTTGAATTTCAGAATGTTTGAAGGAAGCTTGGTGGGGATGGGGGGCTGTTATTGGATAAATCAGTGAATGCGGACATAAACTAATCTCCCTAGATCCACCTAGATCTAGAACAAAATGAGACAGGACATGACACTTTCCCTAAGTTACAATCATTGAATTTACTACCAAAGAAGGAATGAATGGCATACCTTTAGATATCACTTCCTTGTATCTTTGCTGTCCCTACTTCGCTCCGGTGCTCTTGTGAGATCAAATTTGTAATGACACAAACCAAACAAAGTGAAAGCAACAATAGTAGATTCAATGAAAACCTAGACATGTGATCAAGGAGTCATGTAATAAAATGCTAATGATTTAATGGGAAAGAAACATGTCACCGTATTATATTAAGTAAAAGTGGAAGATACAACCAAACTTCCTTGATGTCACAAGTTCCCTTTCAATGGTCCTTTGTTCCAACACACACATACACTTACTCCAAATTAATATGAAGATAGTCCACAAAATCTTAATGGACAAATGGAGGCCTCAAGCATCAACTGCAACATGATCCTTCATACAATCTTTAGCCTATTCTTTCAACAATTCTTTGCTCAATATTGCTTAACCTTTTCCATGAGAAACCCATAATTATATAGGAGAAGGTGAAGTGGTTAAAGGGATGAGGATGATCCCATCAAATCAGAGAAGCCAGTAGGATCACAACCATATGGACACCACCTCACATTCTACAAGATTCTCTTTCTAGAAACTTCGTGAACTTCTTCCTTTCTTTAGCTGTCAAACGTCGCCACACCCAACCTATATAGCAGCCTGCGGAAACCCCACGAGCCAGGTATAGAGTAGCCTGCGGAAATCATGGATTTCTGCACTATGTACTACTGCTAGCCTACAACGTCCTTCTAAAAACAAGCCTTGTAGGGAAAGAAACTAGCTATTTTTCTCATGCAAAAGATCCATTTGAGAGCTTGAACACATACTTGTAGAATCGTCATTAGGGTGACCAAAATAATGTGTAACAGGGGCCATGACAAATCATGATGCACCGGGTCATTCATTAATCTCGATAGATCTGGAAAATTAAGCGTGGCCAGAAAAGGGAGTCAGGGTTACGACATCTGGGCCCATGCTCCCAGGAGTATTGATGCTAAGGGATTGTAGACCATCTAAGGTTCTGGTATGCACCATAGCCCTATCCGATATGGTAATATTCTCCTCCAAATTGATTCATAAGAGGTTGTGTGGAAACTATACCTATAGGAATAATATAATGAGGGTTATAAACATTGCTCCCAACTAGAGGAGCTCCAGGATGGGGGTTTCCCATAGTATGAAATTGAATCCCTCTGGGTGGAAATATGAAGCATAGGGGTGGATTCGTCATACCAAACGTGTTGGTCGGAATCTGTGTGGAGGAGGAAAGTGGAAAGGACAAAATATAATAAGTGGCTTGTTCGCCCGATTGAGTACTCCATCTAGGAGCATTGAGACTAGGGTTAGACCCGGGAGGGAAAGTAGGATGGCTTCTAGCCATAGGAGTCATTTGGGGAATATGAGCTTCACCAAACGAGAGTGGAATATGCAGACGAGCCATGGACCCTGGTCCAATACTAGGATTTGTATTATTTGCTGGAATGGAAAATGAAAGTTGCGATGTCATATTCAACATACCAAAAGAGAAATGGTTATAGATCGAAGGAATGGACTGAGCATTGTATCAAGGCGTACCAAAAAGAGACCCAAAAAGGTTCGTTACCATGGGTTGTGTAGCAACCACAAGCCAGATAGGAGTGATGATAGGAACCTTCGGCACTACAACTGTAGTGTTTGAAGGAGTCGAAGGCGTCCCATTAACCACATAAGGTATAGGAGTTGAGGGATTCCCAATGTGTTTCATATTTGACTCAATACTCATAGTTGTATAATTACAAGTCTGGTAGGTGGAGGTATGTGTACCACGTTTAATAACTTTATGCCTTTTAGAAGGAAAATACTCAAGATGTAGTGGTAAATTTAACAAATGATGAGACTTGTGAGGAAGCTGGTCTGGCTCCACGATGACTCAAGACTCGATATATAAAAACAAATCCTAAGGTCAAATAACAATCAAAGAGCACACCAAAATAAACAAAAAATCCAAATGCACACAAACATGATATATTAGCTGAAAAGGGGCCTCCCTCACTAGAGTAGGTATGCCTCTCCCAAGAGGGGCCTGAGACTCCCTTCAAAATATTGGAGGTATTAGAATCAGTTATCAGGGCCCTCGTGGGATTAACATCACAATCGGTCGTAATCCTCCATAAAGGTTGTGTGCTGCTTGACCCTTATTTGACTTAGGGTACCTGCATAATAACCCTTGAAAGTAACCTATGTGGCTACCTATGTCAAGAAACTAAACCCACCACTATATAACCAATGCTTAGGTGAAAAATTGTAAGTCAGGTCCATCATATGGGTAGGGTAACAAAGCACATAAATATTGAAAGCACCGCCTCTCACAGAGGTAAAGGTACTAGCAAGACCCCCAAATATGAATAGATCCCCAAAAACATTTCTCACGCTAAGAAGATGTTAGAGGGATATCTCTACAACCAACTTCGCATGACCTCATGCTTAACTTCGGTGTGAGCGGAGCGTCTTGATGTCACTAATTACACAATGGATTTCACCAGTCCATGGTCAGACACATATGTTGAGTTTAATAGCCTTGGAGAAGTTTACTCACAAAATCCTATTCCAAGGCCCTATATCCTATGCCTGTTGTGTACTCTGAAAAATAAAATCGTTTCTAATCAATTTTAGTTAATCAATGTCACTTTTAATGGCTTTGTTTACTCAAGAGACGTGGTCGTGAAACTGATGATGTTATGACACAACATATCAAAGAAATGAATATAAACAAAGTGCTAAGTCCTAATATTAAATTCTCAAAATATGGTAAGCTTTCAAAATGCAACTTTCAATTCAACTATGTAATTTCAATAAGATGCAATCTTTCCACATATGTCAATATCAATACTAAACAACCAAAAGAGAAAATGCCAAGATGCAAATTGAGAAAAATGTATTTTTTGTATTTTCAATATAAATAAATGAAAATTCAAGGACTAAATAAAAACTTGAAATACAATCCCTACTGCAAGCAAAATGAGACAAGCCAAGCAAGATACCAAGAAGAAAACACTCAGACCAAGATGCAAGGACAACCAATGAAAAATATGATAAGAAATAAAAACCGCCCGAAAATTCAACAATAATAAGGTTTCCTATCACTTTGTAAGCACTCAACAGTTAAGACAAAGACCCAAGAAGACTCAACAACCATTCAATCTTACCCAACAAACACCAAACTCATCCAGTAAGCAAAAAGGTTGATGTATGTGACTATTTAAGAAAAAACCACGTATGTATGCGCACTATAGAAGGACATATCGCGTATGTACATGTTTGTCAAGGGAAAACCCATGGATATGTATTAAAACACTACCAGGGTAAGGATCATGCCAAGAAACTCAGATGCAAAGTAAAAATAGGATGTCAAGCAATTGGGCGACAAGGAAACTCAGGCTAACAGAGAGAAATCTAAGGAGAAAAACACTTCAAACCCCAAAATCGAAAATTGATTCCCCGGTATGGTTGCCAATTCTATTACGAGGAAAATCACTCTATGGCATGGGGTAAACCACAACAGACGAAATGACTACATAAATAAACTCTAATCCCTAGTATGTTATATAAATGAAAATGATAATGAGACAAGATAAAGAGCCTATCTCATCTGGATGTTCGATGAAGACCACCATTGAGCACGCAACTCAAAGATTTATACCTGCAACTTGTCCTCAACAACCAATATATGCAAGAATATGGTGATAATATATAATGTTAGCATATAAAATAGCATAATCCATTAACATACATGACAAATACTCCCATGGAATAATAATTCAAATATTTGCAACATATCAATTGGACGGGAAAATATTATTTCTATTAAAATAATCAACAAAAGTATACAAGTGACAAACTTCCGTGTCGGCACGTCTCAGAACCGAGAAACTAAGTCACTTCCAGCTGGGCCTCCACCACTTCAATCCTCCACCAAAGGCAAGCTCATATATGAGAGACAATGAGGTTCTCCATCAAAGAGGGAAGAGCTCGGGGGATAAACAATGTGTTTAGACTTTAAAGGACAAAGGGATGTATACTCAATGTGAAGTGAAAATTTCTCTAGAGTATCTTTGCTCTCAAAAGTTGAATTCTCTTTTCTTCCATGGCTTGGATATGGCTCAATTTATAGCCTTCAAATGGAACTGAAGGGATGAGTCAGAACGTTTCTTGTATATGGAAGGTCAAGGATAATGGATCTCATGACGTGACATTGCAACCCAACACAATTTTTAATTTTGAGCACCAAACCCGATGTATGTAGGCTGTAGTGGTGCAAAATGCATATACACATGTTGTCTAACTTGTAGGGCACGCATATGTGGAAAAATATGATTTTTTGGCTCTGGGAAGTAAAAAAGGGGACTTCAAGTTTGCATAGGGAAATGGAAAGGCCATCTAAGGAAATTGCATGGGGTGAGGAAAAAATAGTTGTAACAATGGTTGATGAGTTGATGATGATATGGTACATTTCTAGAGGCAATTCTTCGTGATATCGATACATAGTATGGTACATGGTATGGTATAGGTTCTGGTACACGATTGATGTACATGGTATGGTACAGGTTCTGGTACATGGTTGATGTACATGGTATGGTGATGGTTTTGGTATCCATGTGAGTGGATATGGTTATAGTTGGTTGATTATGGTATATCAGTGACAATGACAGTGACAATGATCATGACACTGACAGGTTGGATGATTGTTGATCATCATTTTTAGGTTGATGTGATAGTGACAGTTCTAGGTTGATGTGATAGTGACAATTACAAGTTGATGTGACAGTGACAGTACCAATGACAGTGACATGTTGATGTATCAATGATAATGGAAGTTACAGGTTTATAAGTGGTAGTGACAATTTGAGTCTACACTTATATTTCAAGGCGACAGTAGGGGGCAATGAAAGGGGTTGTATCCTCCTTCTGATTGGTTCCAGAGAATTCAGGGAGTTGGAACTTCCTTTAGGTTGGAGACAGATAACATAGGGAGTTGGAGCTTCCTTCAGGTTGGATCCTATAAACTAGGCGGTCATAGCCTCCTTCCAATTGTAGTTGGAGAATTCAGGGAGTTGTAGCTTCCTCTAGGATAGAGCCTGTAAATAGGGGGTTGGAGCCTCCTTCCAGTTGGTGCTGGAGAATTAGGAAGTTGGTGTTTCCTATGAATGTATTCTTGATATATATATATATATATATAAGAAAGCATTCTGTGGTTTTATCCCATTTGGGTTTCCACGTAAATTATGGTGTACTATGTATCTGTGGTTGATTATTAAGCACTAATGAATGATATTGCTTATGATGCAATGATATATTGAATGCATAAATGATAAACTATTGAATATTGATGATAAAGTTGAAGTTTGTATATACTGTGATTGAAAGTGGAAAGAAGTTCTCATACTGATTCACCCCCCCTCTCAGTATTCCAACATAGATCAATCATAAATTTTGTGGTATCATATTCATTAGGATTGAGATCCTTTTATGGTTTATCAGCTTTAGGTTGTAAAATTGCCATTTTTAGTGTTCCTTTGTCATAATCAATTGAAGATAACAATATTGAAGAAGCAAGGCCTTGATGTGTAATCTGGAAATACAAATTCTCTTTGGTCTTTTTAGAAAATTTCTTTCTCAACTCCATTTCTACAAAAACATCAGACTCTTTCTCAAAAATTGCGATCTCCTTTTGTTAGGATCCAATCCTAACCCCTCTTCATGGGTCATTAGTTAATCAGATATGATTTATATGTAATAAAGGATGACATTAGTTAATAAGTCCTAATAAATAAATGGGAATAAGTCAATGTAAGAAGACCTAATTGAAGCTTCCGCTTCTAGAAATATCTTCCTCTAGAAGTTTCCTTAGAAGGTAGGATTAATATAAATAAGAGTAGGAGGTATTGTATATTTTTGTCTTGGAGATTATTGTAATAGAGCTCTGCTCTGCTAGAGGTTTCCCCCTTAAAGAGGCAAGTGAACATTGCTATCTCTAATAAATGTTCTCTTTCTAGTGTTATTCTGGTATTGTTCTAGCTATAATCTTGTTGTTCCATTACTGCTCGCTAAATATTTTTGTTCCGCATATTATTATTCATATGGTATATTGAAAGTGGTATCATAGCTCCTTCCCGGGCATAACTTGTGGGGTAAATTTTTTCCGGGTAGAGATGTATTCCAATGTCTTTAAGCTACAAAGATTTGTCATTCCACGCATAAACCCATGGTCAGGGACTCATACATGCATAAACTACAAGTGGTACTTAAGCGCACATTGTTGGCCACCCTTGTAACCCTTGTTGGTACCCCTTCAGGTGGTAGCACATCAGAAAAAATATGTATACAAATCAGCCTAGATATCCTAAATCCCTCCATATATAAACCAATTGGCTGCATGACTACTATAGTGCCAATAAGAAAAACACTTGGGAATACACTCTCTAGTACCTGGGTAGTCGGGTAGTACGACTAAGGGCACGATCTAGCCTCCTTAGTTGGTACCCTGAGATATTGGGCCGAGTACTACTGTTGGACCCCGCACATATATTAGAGAGCTATAACACAGGGAAAACCCTTGTCCGTAGAAACCTTGAATACCCTAACAATTGGCACAGAAACATAAACAAAACAGACAAGATCTATTGCCGTGCAACTGTGTCTCCTGCATTTTGTTTGCGAAATTCTTACGCATTTCTTCCTGTTAAGAATTTGGCCATTTCTTCACTGCAGTATTATTCAGATTGGAGCATAACTCCACAGGAGTAAAACAAACATAAGTCTTGGGCCCAACCACAATAAAGGTTCTCTTTCTGGTGTTAGTCTGGTATTTTTCTAGCTATAATCTTATTGTTCCGTTAATTCTTTCTAAATATTTCTATTCTACATATTATTATTCATCTGGTGTATTGCAAGTGGTATTGAAGCTCCTTTATGGGAAGAAATCGTGGGGTAAATTTTTTCAGGGTAGAGACGTATTCTGACATCTTTAAGCTACAAAGATCTATCATTCCATGCATAAACCCGCGGTCAGGGATTCATACATGCAAGAACTACACGTGGTACTTAAGTGCACATTGTTGGCCACCCTTGTAACCCTTGTTGGTACCCCTTCGAGTGGTAGTGCATCAGACAACACCTGTATACAGATCAACCTAGATATCTTATATCCCTATGTAGATAAACCAATTGACCACCTGACTGCTATAGTGCCACCGAGAACAACATTCAGGAATATACTCTCTAGTACCTGGGTAGTCGGGTAGTACGGCTAAGGGCACGGTCTAGCCTTCTTAGTTGGTACCCTGAGATATTGTGCTGAGTACTACTGTTGGACCCCATATGTATATCAGAGAGATATAACAAAGGAACACCCCTTGTGAGTAGAAACCTTGAATACCCTAACCGTTGGGACAGAAACATAAACATAACATACAAGATCTATTGCCGTGAAATTGTGTCTCTTGCATTCTGGTTGCAAAATTCCTACACATTTTTTCCTGAAAAGCATTTGGTCATTTCTTCACTGTAGTATTATTCACATCAGAGTATAACTCCATAGGATTAAAAAAAAAAAGTCCGGGGCTGCTGGTAGTGGTGGAGGTGGCATAATAAATGTTATCCAGGACTACCCACTTGGAACATGTTCACTAAAGCAATTTATGCTCATTTTGATAGGGAATCACATTTTTTTGGAAACCTCACTAAGTTGCAACAAACTAGATCAATCAAAGACTTCATCACAACATTTGAATAGTTGGCTATCCGAACCGAGGGATTATCTGATGAATTTTGCCTTGAATGTTTTATTAGTGGCTTAAAGTAAGCCATCATGGCTCATGTGAGCATGCATCAACCTACTACCTGGTTGCAAGCATGATAATTATCACAGGACACAAAGACCATCCTTAAGTTTCTAACCTAGAAGGACACATTCCCCAACCATCCTCACCTTGGGGCTATCCCAACTTCGACACAAACCTTGAAGGCCCAAAAGGTATCTCCAGTAGAAATGTCAGAGCATCACAAACAAGGAATTTGATATTACTGTGATGAAAAGTTTTCACCGGGACATAAATGTAGGGAACAAAAGTTCTTCCAGATTGATGCATCAACTTCCTCTTCCTATGAATACATACCATCAGATGAGTCTCCTAACTGAAGGATTCTCAACCAAGTGTTCATGCTGAAGATTATGTTTCCTCCCTTCCTTCCACATAACATAAATTCCACATATCATATCTCAGAAAGTGTAGTGAACCAATATTTGAAATTTGTATCCTATGTGCATCAATATCTCTCCTCGGTCTTTTCAAAATTTCAAGGTCTCAAACATCTCAGAAAATAGGTTATAGTAAAAGTTCCAAACTGACTTGTTTGAAACTTATTTCAGGAGCATCGAGGAACCCTAAATTTCACATGGAATATTTACGAAAGTATAGAGAATCAACACATTGAATCTGTTCCACATGTATACCAATATCTCTCCTCTATCTTTGCAAAGTTTCAAGGTCTAAAACATCCCAGAAAATAAGTTATAGTGAAAATGCCAAGCTAGCATGTTTGAAATTGATTTTAGGAGCATTGAGGAACCTCGACTTCCACATGACATATCTCCAAAAGTATAGAGAACCAACATCTGAAATTTGTACCACATGTACAACAATATATCTCCTCGATCTCTTCAAAATTTCAAGGTCTTAAACATCCTAGAAATTTTTTTATCATGAAAATTCCAAGATGGCCCGAAACTGATTTTGCAAGTCAATATTTGCAAATATATTTCAGACACACACTTACTCTCAATTATTTCTCTTTTTATACTTTTTCATAACCCTTCATGAAGGGAAATGTCCCTTAATTAAATAATTAATACCCAATATCATGGGAAAATACCCCAAATACCTATTGGAATACTGAGAGGGGGGGTGAATCAATATGAGCACTTTTTACCACTTTCAATCACACTATATATAAAATTCAACTTTATCAACAATATTTAATAGTTTATCACTTACACATTTAGCATATCATTGCATCATAAACAATATCATTTATTAGTGCATAATAAACTACCACAGATACATAATACACTAGAATTTATATGGAAACCCAAATGGGAGAAAACCACATAATGCTTTCTTATATATATCAAGAATACATTCATAGGAATCACCAACTTCCTAATTCTCCAACATCAACTGGAAGGAAGCTCCAACCTGAAAGAATCTACAACTCCTTGAATTCTCCATCTAAAACTGGAAGGAGGCTATGACCCCCTAGTTTATAGGCTCCAACCTGAAGTAATCTCCAACTCCTTGTGTTCTCTAGCTACAACCAGAAGGAGGCTACGACCCCCTGATTTATAGGATCCAACATGAAGGAAGCTCTAACTCCCTAAGTTATCCAACACCAAAAATAAGGAATATACAACCCCCTTTCCTTGCCCCATCTTGCCACCCTGAAATATAAGTGTAGACTCAAAGTGTCACTACCACCATCAACCTATAATTTTCATTGTCACTGACACATTAACCTGCCACTATCACTGTCACTGTCACATCAACCTGTAACTATCACTGTCACATCAACTTGAAACTGACAATGCCACATCAACCTGAAACTTATGATCAACCAATCATCCAACCTGTCACTGTCACCGTCACTGTCATTGATATACCATCATCAACCAACTATAACCAGATCCACTCACATGGATACCAAAACCATCACCATACCATGTACATCAACCATGTACCATAACCTATACCATACCATGTACATCAACCATGTACCAGAACATGTACCCTACCATGTACATCAACCATGTAACAAAACCTGTACCATACCATGTAACAAAACCTGTACCATACCATGTACCAAGATCACAAAGAAGTGCCTCTAGCAATGTATCATATCATCATCAACTCATGAATCATAACATCACCTAGATATGTCTCGATATCACCAACCATGTACCATAATATATGTCAAGTGTAGGTGCCATAACATCAATGTTCAACCATATACCTCAATCGTATACCAAAACCATGTACCATGTACCAAGCATCAACTATGTACCAAATGTCGTGCCTCAACCAAGCACCAAAGAATGTGCCTCATACATATGCCAACTTATACCAAGTGTATAGCTAAACCATGTACTCACACCACAAATATGTGCCTATAACAATCATACCAACCTAGATACAAAGGTACCATAACATCACTCAATCATGTAGCCAAGATGTACCTCAAAACATGTGCCTCAAGCATGTGCCAACATCCATAAACCATGTACCAAAAGATACCATCAAACATGTTCCATATAACTCATGATATTCCTTAAGCATATACCATACAACAAACAATATGCGAAGTATCCAAGATGTGCCTCAAGGAATATACCAAAAATCACAAGGGCATGCCTCAATCATGTGCCAAACCTTCCAAGATGCAAGCCTCAAAACACATAGAATATAATACCTTTATATTCTATAGAAGATCCGATACACAATATTATAGACTTGTTGCTCTTCTGTAGCCTCAAAAACCTGGTACTAGCATCCTCCCCAAATTATCCTTAGCCTTGTGGGACTAAGACCATACTCACATAGAGCCTTGTGGGCCGAGGGACGTACAACCCGTGGGGGTGCCTCGCGAGACACCAATAGTCTGACCCGTGAGGTTCAACCAAACTAGGGTTTTCAGAAACCCTCACTCACCTCTGCAATCCCGAAACTTTATCCTTTTCTCTCCTTCACTACCTTATATTCATCGTCTTAGATTAGCCAATAGATCACTTGCTCACTTGATAGATATTAAATAAACTTACATGTACAAAGGAGAGGATTCTTAAAGTGTATTTATACTTTTCAAAGTGACTTATTTCCTTAACTTTAGGGATGGCATGTTATAACTGTTTTACCCTTAATTAATGATTTGTAAAAGGATATCTCCCCTTGGGTCTTCTCCCCCCATCTTCATGCTTCTAATCATTCTCTTCTGATCTTTCTCTTTCCCCCCCTTTGACATCATGGGGAAAAGGGTAACCCTGCCTCTTGGTATGTCTCCCCCTGTCTTCATGCTTCTAATATAGTCACTCTCTCTGACAATTTCTCTCCCCTTGACTTCTTTTCAATATGTCGTGTAGATCAATGTTAGGCTTCCTATACTTGTTTCCTTTTCTCTCTTCCGATGCTTCTTGTCCATTGGTGTTTCCTCTTGTAATTCACTGACATATATAAAAAGAATTCAAAGTTACTCGACTTCAAGTCTTCATGGCTTGTCAAGTTCACATCAATGACCATACTTTCCTTTGACAATATTTTTCTTGCTAACGACTTGTATTTCCTTGTCTTGCTGTTCCTTTCATTGCTTGCCTTCCTGTGAATTTCATCCACTATTATGCATCTACTATCACTCATGTTTTCTGTAATTTCCAAGTGTCTCATGAATTCATCTTGATCCATATGTCATAAAAATGTCCATGATTCTGCTACTCAACTGCATACAATGCCAACCTATCTGCCACTTTACCATTCTGAAGACTTCTTTGAATCTTCTACAATTGATCACTACATATTCTGGGTTTTCAAGATGTCTATTCAATATGCAAATTAGACTCTACATTTTTGCAACAATTTGTACTGAATATGTCCCTGTGTGAACACATTCTTGGAATCCTCTATACAATCAAGAATCTGTTCTTGAAAAGTGTGTCACTTATATTCTTCATAACTGTCAGCTGATACCTGTATGGACATGTGTTATGAAAGTTTCTCCTCAAACAATCAAACTGTCACAATACATTCTGCACTTCTATCATTAAACCAATCTGAAACTGTTTTCCTAATATCTGCAAACACTTCAGACTACTTGAAAGATAGTTCTTTGATCTATAGAGATATTGCTTAGACTCCCCCTCTTCAATATTCATATTTATTTGGGAGTCTCCAAGCAAATGGATCAGAAAAATATCTTCTCTGATGTGGAGTAATTTTCCTATTCGTCTATGGATTCATTATTTTCTTTTTCATCCTCTTCCTGAATTCTGACATCCTTTTCATTTTCTTCTTGAATTATGACATCTTCCTCTTCATCCTCTTTGTGGATTTTGACCTCTTCCTCTTTTCCTGTAGATTCATCATGATCTCGCATTGCTGCAAATATTGTGTGTACGATCTCTGAGACTTGGTTTTCATTTACATGCTCTTCTTGTTTTTCATTTCTTCTCCAAACCTTCCTGTATCTTACATAAATGTTTTCCTTCATGGGATGATTTATCACGCTTCTACAATTTTGAGCTATGTGACCATAATTGTGGCATTTGTAACATTCAATATTTGAGAGATCCACATGATCATCTCTTGATTGAACATTTCTTCCATATGCTTTGCAATCTACAACTTCATGTCCAAAGTTAGTACATGTAAAACAATGACCCAAAAGGAAATTTTGATACCTGAGAGTGAATGATATTCTTTGTGGTGTAATCCTTCTAAATTCCTACCTTGGCTGATCACAATCTTCTCTTTGGTTATTTCCTTCACAATGATTGAAGATTCATAGATTTTTGAATGTAGAAGGTCTTCTGTATTCATTCCTCTCTGACTCTTTCTAACCACGATTCCTTCTTTGGATAGCTTCTGCATAACTCTTTTGTTCCATTTCTTTCATGATGGAACTTGAACCTTACTCAAAATGAACATTCTTGTATCCTAGTCCATATTTGTCACTGCATGGCATTTGATTGTTGAGAATGTTTTCTAACACTTGAGAACTTTTCAAGTTTTTTTTGATCTTGTTGATTTCAATTCTCAATGTCACAAATTTCTTTTCAAGCTTATCATAGTCTTTTTCTTTCTTTATCATCTGTATCTACATTACTTTTTCTGTTCTCTTTCCTTCTTCAAGTTGGGTTTTCAAGGAGATGATTTCTTCTTTAAATGATTTGTTTTTTTTTTCCTTTCTTTCTTCATCTTAGTTAAAGTACTAATTAATTCTACCTCAAGATCCACTTCGCCTTATTCTTTGTTTCTTTTAGGAGTTATTTTCTTAGTTTCCATAGCCATAAAGAGTAATCTTTCTGAATCACGATCATTTTCATCATATTCATTAGAAGAGGAACTGTCTTCTCTTGAGTAGAGATTTTTCTTGAAGATTTTTCTTTTATCTCATTTCTTGTTTCCCTTTTGATATTTCTTTTCTTTCTTGGAATCTTCTTCTTCATCACTATATGACTTATTAACATAAGGACATTTATTTGAAAAATGACCAATTTTAGCACAATTAAAACATTTTAAGGGATGCATACCTTTGTACTTTCCGATTCCTCTCTTCAAATTTCTTACAAAGTTGGCTATTTCTTCATCTTCTTCTGAATCATCGTTGCAACTACAATTTGGCTTTGACTCATAATTTTTCTTCTTTGTCTTTTTGGATGTTTTGAAAGCCACTTCCTTCTTGGATGGGTTCTCTTGTTCTATTCCCATTTCATAATCTGTAAATATTCCATGTAGCTCGTCTATACTCAACATATCAAGATATTTTGTTTTTTCTAGAGCTGATATCTTAGGATCAAATCTCATTGGAAGAGATCTTAGTACATTTTGAACAATCATAGATTATTCAACTTCTTCTCCCAATCCTTTAATTGCATTCACTGTTTCATCAACTCATAAAAAGTAATCTGCAATGTCTTCGTCTTCCTTTGTTTTCAACTGTTCAAATTGATCTCTATAAGTTTGAAGCTTGACCACCTTGACTTTGGCATATCCTTTGTAAAAATTTTGAAGTTTGTCCCAAATCTCCTTTGTAGAATCACAATGAATACTTTGACATATATTGAATTAACTAGGCCATTCATGATAGTATTTTTAGCCCTCAAACTGTTTTGAATGAGTTTCTTTCCATCGTTATCTGTTGTGGGAGTGGCAGTATCTTTGTACTCGTCTACTACTGATTTCCAAACATCAAATCCATGTGCTTGTACATATGTTTTCATCCTTCTACTCCAGAAGGAATAGTTCTGTCCATCAAACAATGGTACTCTAATCTTAGTGTATTCCATGATATTCCTTCTAGTGTTTAAACTGTTTTCTTGAAGGATTGGCTTCAATACCAATTGTTGGAATACTGAGAGGGAGGGGGGGGAGGTGAATCAAAATATTTTTTTTTTACCACTTTCAATCATAGTATATATAAACTTCAACTTTATCACCAATATTCAATAGTTTATCACTTATACATTCAGTATATCATTGCATCATAAACAATATCATTCATTAGTGCATAATAAACAACCATAGATACACAATACACCATAATTTATGTGGAACCCAAATGGGAGAAAACCACGAAATGCTTTCTTATATATATCAAGAATACATTCATAGGAAGCACCAACTTCCCAATTATCCAACACCAATTGTAAGGAGGATCCAACCCCCTATTTATAGGCTCCAACCTAAAGGAAGCTACACCTCCCGAATTCTCCAGCTACAACTAGAAGGAAGCTACGACCCCCTAGTTTACAGGATCCAACCTGAAGGAATCTCCAACTCCTTGTGTTGTATGGATCCAACCAAAAGGAGGCTACAACCCCTTAATTTATAGGCTCCAACTGAAAGGAAGCTCCAACTCCCTGATTTCTCTGACACGGACCAAAATGAGGTTACAACCCCCTTTCCTTGCCCCGTCCCACTGCCCTAAAATATACATGTAGACTCAAACTATCACTACCACTAATCAACCTATAACTTCCACTGTCACTGATACATCAACCTCTCAGTGTCATTGTCACATCAACCTGTAACTGTCACTGTCACATCAATTCAATGACACATCAACCAAAAACCGATGATCAACCAATCATCCAACCTGTCACTATCATTGCCACTGATATACCATCATCAATTGACTATAACAAGATCCACTCACATGGATACCAAAACCATCACCATACCATGTACATCAACCATGTACCAAAACATGTACCATACCATGTACATCAACCATGTACTAGAACCTATGCCATACCATGTACATCGACCATGTACTAAAACCTATACCATACCATGTACCAATATCACCAAGAAGTGCCTCTAACAATGTGCCATATCATCATCAACTCATGAGCCATAACACCACCAAGATGAGTCTCAATATCACTAATCATGTACCATAAGATATGATAAGTATAGGTACAATAACATCAATGATCAACCATATACCTCAATCGTATACCAAAACCATGTATCATGTACCATGCATCAACTATGTACCAAATGATGTGCCTCAACTAAGAACCAAAGAATGTGCCTCATACATATACCACCATATACCAAGTGTATACTTCAATCATGTACCCACACCACAAAGATGCACCTATAACAATCTTACCAAGCCAGATACAAAGGTACCATAACATCACTCAATCATGTAGCTAAGATGTACCTCAAATCATGTGCCTCAAACATGTGTCAACATCCATAAACCATGTACTGAGAGATACCATCAAACATGTGCCATAATTTTCATGATATTTCTCAAGCATATACCATACAACAAACCATATTCCAATTATCCAAGATGTGCCTCAAGGAATATACCAAAACTCACAAGGACATGCCTCAAACATGTGCCAAACCTTCCAAGATGAAAGCCTCAAAACACATAGAATAACATACCTTTATATTCTGTAGAAGACCTAATACACAAGATTACGGACCTGTAACTCTTCCTCAGCCTCAACAACCTAGTACTAACATCCTCCCCAAATTTTCCTTAGCCTCGTGAGACTAATACTGCCCTCACGTGGGGCCTTTCCAAATGAGGGCAGTACAACCCGCGGGGGTGCGTCGCGGGACACCAATAGTCTGAACCGCAGGTTTAGCCAAACTAAGTTTTTTTTAGAAATCCTTGCTCACCTCTACAATCCTGAAAATTTCTCCTTCACTCTCCTTCCCTACCTCAGATTCATCGTCTCATATTAGCCAATATATCACTTGCTCACTTGATATATATTCAATAAACTTGCTTGTACAAATGAGGCTTCTTGAAGTGTATTGATACTTTTCCAAGTCACTTCTTTCCTTAACTTTAGGGTCAACATGTTATAACTATTTTACCCTTAATTGATTATTTGTAACTTCTTGTTGCAACTGTTTAGGGGCTTCTTAACCATTCTTCGGGGCTTCCAACTTCATGACCTCATAACTCCTCAACCACGAGGAACTACGTGACATACCACCTACTACTGGAAATGGCATGACGAGGACTATCCATATATGAGTGTGGTACCTACATTTACATTGTCCTTCATGTCCTTATGCCTCAAACAACTTCAGGATTCATGACCACACCTCTGTGGCTTCTTGTAGACTTATTCAAATGCACCCATCACATATGTTGACATCAATGAAAACCATTTCTCTTGACATCAATGAAAACCATCTATGCAACAATGTCAATGACAACCAACTATCCAACAATACCATGGGTAAGTACCCCAAACCACAAGCAAATACTCCAAACCCATGGGTTTGAAACCAACATTTCACTTTTTACTTTTTCACATGCACCCTTTTTTTAATACACTTGTAGACCTAAATATATAAATCAATCTTGGAAATACTGTGTGTATTGTAATGCCATAATATGAAATCAATGACATCATTAATCCTTTGAAATCAATGACAATAATTCCAACAAGATATGTTTGGTTCGATGTAAATATTTTTGAAATAGTTCTTGCGCACCTCAACTATCTCCTTAAAGGTATTAAAACTGATGCCATACTACTTCCTAATTTCCCAAATAGTGTTTATGTTCCTTCTATGACGAGAAAATTTGTGGAAAAACTTACTATTCCTATCACCCTTTGAGAGCCAAATGGATTGACTTTTTAATCTCCATTAATTTTTTATTTCACAAGTAGATCTTCCTTCCTTCCTTCAAACTCTTTGAGGCATTTGAAATCCTCTTCCAAAAACATTACTACTATATTATTTTGAAAAATCATTCTAATTCCTTCTTCCACATCCTTCAGATCATTTTTATTTTTTTGTGCAAAACCTCATCCCTGAGCTGTAGATTCCACTTTAACCCTTTTCAAATTATTCAGAAACTACTTCATAGTTAAATCCCCACAATTACTATCATAATGTCTCCAATTTTTGATAAAAAAGCTTTGAAATCCTCCTCAGAAAGCCAAGAGTATTTAAACTTAAAAGGAGTTGGAGCCTTCCTACTCTTAGGATCAAATTACAACATAATTGGTAAATGGTTTGACAATCCCCCCTGACCCACCCAAGGTTTTACTTTGACTAAATTTGACATCGATTGATCAACAACCATGAATATATCCAACCTCTTATAAATTCCACTTCTTCCTCTTATACCACTCATCCAAGCAAGGACTAGATTGACTGACTCTATACTAGCTATGTTGTGAACTTCAAAAAAAAATCTAAAACATCTCTTGTTGCATTCTCACCCTAGATTTTTCTATTGTTGATAGTTAAATTTAGGTCTCGGATAATTATAACATTGTCACCTTGAAATTTTCCAGAATATCGAAGGCCTTCCTAAAAGGGTTTTCTATCAGTATAATGTTTGTATATATTTATGATCTTACACCCCTTCCCCAATTCTTTTAACATTTCTTTAATCACTATATCCATAGTCAAAATATTAGAAGATTTTGAGTTTTCAACAAAACTGGGTTTCTATCCTATAGCCATCCCTCTAGAAAGGCCCACAACATCCAAAGAGAAAAAATTCCCGTCTTTTAAAAAGGAAGACAAGAAATTGACAACCTTAGCCCTAGAACACATGGTTCCTTGAAGGAACAAAACATCAGGCTTATACACCACACATAACCTCTTGAGGGATAGTTGTTTTGGGGAACCCCCTACCCCTCTAGTATTTGAGGAAAGAATGATCTTTTGAGAACTTTTTTTGGGATTTTTCCTTCTTTAAAGGCCCCTCCTATGATAAGTTGTTTTCCCTCCCTTACCTCCTTTTTGCCTTTGGATTTTGCTTTGACAATGTAGGACTTCCTTCCCAAAACCTAAAAATATCCTACTCCTACTTTGTTTGATATGAGATGATAGGATGAATTGATAGTGACATGATAAGAATCGTTACATTTCTCCCCTCTTCACTAATGATATGGAAATCCTCCTCCCCTAGTATACCATCCTTAGAAGATCTGATGAGTGCCCTTACATTAATTGGAAAATCTTCCAAACAATGAGATGAGAGATCTAAGGATTGAAAAACTAGATTAAGAGTGGATTCACAAGAGACTGGTCTAGGAATAGTACCCAGATTCCTAGAGGAAGGCCTAATGCCTAAGTCCCTTAAACCCCCCTCAAGATTACAAACAACTTTAGAACACATACAAACAGATGGGATTCATTTTGATCTATTTGGATACAAAAGGTAAATATGACATGGGATTTACCTTCAACATCTAGCAAAAACTCTTGCAAAACTTTAAACACTCATGAATCTTTGTCCTTCTCTAGATTCTCCATAGCTTCTAAGGCCATACCAACTTAAATAACACCATAAACAAGATTCAACCACCCACCAACAACATTGACCTTAATGGGCTTAAATATTTCCGCTAAAGGATATTTCCTGACCCAAATATTTTGCTATCTTCCACCTATTGCTGAGAGTTTGGACAATCACCCCTCAAATTATTGATAGAATGACATCCATTGCATTTGAATGGAACCCTCCAAATTTCTAGCTTCCATAAAAAAAACTCGCTCCCCCTAAAAAATCTCTATGTGCATTAAGAACTATTCACGTAGGTCAATTTCCACTAACAACTTAACCACCCTCATTTAGGGGACTCGTGAGGAAAAATTGCAAAAAGTACAAAACAATGGGCGTATGGTTGAGATTTCCAAAACTAGTCTAACTAGCCTGCAATTCTGTAGCTAAGTGTTTTGACCAAGTGGAGACCCATATTCATGAATTTGGGCACATGGATCTCATGGAATATGTTGTTATTATCTTATTCAAATATCTTAAATCAAATCCAATATTTGGTGGTGAAAGATCCACATGTTTAGGATATATGTTTTGTTAGTTGAAGATCCACTTATTTAGGATCCAATCTCATCTTGTTGTATCTCCTTTTCCTTTTGTGAAGAAGAAACTATATGTATAAATATGAGAGGATATAATTCAGCTTGATAGGGAAGTTAATAGTGAAGGAGTTAGAGAGCTAGATAGTTATAGAATTGAAGAGAAGGATCATTGTAATCATTTTGATGTTGGGATAAAGAGCTTGTTGTTGCATATAAAGAGTTCTTTGTTGTAGTCCTTCTTGGTAGCATATGCTAAGAAGAGGAAAGAACCCCTCTCTCTGGTATATTCTACCCAAATAACTTCATTTTTTTGTGTGACGTTATTTCATTAATTGTTCATTTCAGTTACTATTCATTTCTTTACACTCTTTCAATTCCTGCAAGTGTGGTTTCCCTACATAGTTAGGCATTGAAGATTGGGTTTCTTTAGTGATCACAAAACCAATTGATGCTTTTGATTATCAACCAAAGGAATGTGGTTAATAGTTGAAATATAATTCCATTGACCTATGTTCAATTCAATAGCCTTTCATTCAACTTTCTTAGCTTAGAGTTAGTTTCCTACTCCTACATATATTTGGCCGACATCTCACAAGTCTACAAATACCAAATTGATGAATTTAATGCAGCAGAGTTCGATCAATAGAACTGACTAAATTTTTTGGCTCGGTTTCTGGGGAGATGCTAAAGGGATAGGCATTGATAATTTGGTTTCCAGTCTTTGCATTTAAGAATTGATGCATGGAAAGGGAAAGCTTCTCATGCCAACAATCAACTTGGTGACAACCGGGTCTTAGCAGCATGAGTTGTCTGAACACATTCTTTTCTTTGAAATTTGCTTTATGTAGAAGTTGTAGTTTTTTTATTCAAAAATACCTCACCTGCATTAATCCATGTGCAAGACAGGTGTTATCAGCCAACAAAGAGACTTCAAATATGCTCAAGGATTGTTGAGCAAAGGAAGATGTTACTCTAAGAGATCTCTTGAATACTAGAAGTAGTAGGGAACATCTATGCATCTCAAGAGGAGAAGATGTTGACATTCATAAGGAACATATATACATCTCAGAAAGGAATAGAGGAGCAAAATTTCCATGAACAACAAAAATATATTGTAGTTTTTCCTGATTCTCCTTGTAGATTTGGAGAAGAGATCAAAGATGTATGGACAACGTCAAATGAAGAGAATATTTTGGAACCTGAAATTGAAGGGTCTCTTGGTAGTTTGTACCTGGATCCTTTGTGCAAGAGCCAAATATTTGAATATCTATAACGTGTGACAATGAAGGATATGCAGGCCAATAACACTTATGAAGAAGAGAACCAAGGGAGAAATGATTATATCGAATGATGGTTCCAAACAATAATCAGGCCATGACACCACTTCATCCTTCAACATTTATTGACATCAAAACAATTAGATCAACTGACCTCTGATAGCCAGACAACCATCAAGGTGCATTTTCCATACTTGGATATGAGTATATTCCTAATCTTGTTGCGCACGTGTTTTTACTGGAAGTACTCCTATACTTGAGAAGAGGCTCTCCTTTTCCTCAAGTAGGGCAGGATAGTGAATAAATATCAATAAACGAATCATGTAATTGTTAGCTGAACAACTTAGTCTTAGAAATAAGGAGGTCCTGAAGTTGGGTGAAACCATATCTATTCCTGCAAGAAACCAATAACAATCAACATTCTCCATCATCGTTAATGTGTGAATCCTCTCCTCTAAGCTCTTCAAATGCACTAGAATGAAAAGCCTTTCCTCTTTAAGATTAACCATTGACTCATCCAAGCTATCATTTAGTTTTTTCCATTCAGATCTCCTTCATACATGGCATATTTCTTTTCCTCTGTTTTGGTTCACCTCTGGTCAGTAAAACAGTCAGTTCCTTGCAGCATATGGCAATTTTGCTGACAAAGGTCATACAACCTAGTTCATAGTTGGTTCTCAGCCTTCATCCCTCCAAGGTTTCAACACCAATAACACCTGTTTCAGAATTCAAAAGTACATAACATTCATTCTCAATATTCATGATCAAAATTCAGGTACAGTATAACATTTTCAATCATGATCTATCTTCAACAAAGCTTATGAATATATTCAAGGGTTCCTATATTTGTATCCATTTCATCGCTGCTCAAATGATTGAATATTTGCACCAATATCACTATTATGTCTTATTGGTGGCTAAATGAATGAAGTAGCATGTGTGGAAACATCATGAACCCACAGATTTGATATCCAGATCTCTCATCTATTATCTTAGAAATTACCCACATGTTGCAGGAAATTACATAGTCTGGGTGTTTTTTTGCAGTTTTCAGACTTTGTGTAGTTACAACAACTTTATGAAATTCTATAGCTGCTTGTAGCAGTGTGCTTCAGGAATTTTTTTTGCACAGTGATTGCAAGAAGTTGAGGCTGAAATAAAAAATCTTGAGACATGGTAGCATGAGGAGCATGTGTTATTCTGTTTGCAAACAATTATGAAAATTCACGTCACAATAGAGAGATGCAGTTTTTCGGGGTTCATTGTGCACAAATAAAGGAGAATTGTAAAAATAAGCCACATGGGTTTTGTGGAGGATGATCCTGTTTGTTTCCAAGTGGAGGATGAGCCCGTTTGTGTTCTAAGTGGAGGATTTCCTCCAATTGTGAAGGATATGAGAGATCCGATAGATTCTTTGACTTGCTTGTGAAAAACATGCCAAAAGAGAGAAACTAATTTTGGGGGGAAATTTCGAGTAAACTAAGACATATAATGAAAATCCGCCACATGGGTTTTGTGGGGGACGATTATATTTGGGTTCAACACAAAACATTTTCCTAAAATTTTGCGGGATCTAGGAGATACGGAAGATTCTTCGTGGATGTTGAGTTCATCAAATTCGTGAAGGTTGAGTTCACCAAATCAAAGCGTGTGGTTGCTATTCCTGGAACATTCTTTTTGCATGCAGTATGCATTAAAGAAGCACCGGTTAGCAAACAACGTTTTGGGATTGGAATTTTGCATACACGGTATTGAGATTTTATCTCTTGGATGCTGACATGCATGATAGAATTATTGACAACCAAAATCCCCAAGAAGAGGTCGTTCTGCGTAACAATAAATATACTTTAGGAGGAGTAATCTTAGAGGAGCTTTATCGACTTGTTTATGCTCAAAGTTCTGTCATCTCTTTCTTTTACTTGGAATGTAACACCTATTTATCTGTCATCTTTCCCAAGACATGGTTTGAGATTATTGGAGATTTTGCTACTAAGGAAACCATTTACTGGAGACAATCAACTCGAAGCATGGTAGGGAAGGAGCAGGAATTCTGTGGCTACAATGAGCTCATGATGAAAATTGGCTTAGTAGCATTTTCAAGCAACTGTAAGAAATTATTGAGAAATCTGTTTCAGATGATGGATTTCAGAAATGGGAAGGCTTTATTGCTTTTATAGGAGCGGAACATGAGGCTACTAGCTGTTGTCCATTTCTTCACAAGTTTAGGGAGTTTAGGGACTGTTCATTTGAGAATGAAATGAATAACCAAAAGGTTACTACTGCCCGCCAAGCTGTAAATTCTTTAATACAATTGATAATGTTGGATTACTGAGAGGGGGGGTGAATCAGTAATTGAGCTTTTAATCCTTTTAAACATAATATATAGGTGTTGTTTATCTTTAAGATCAATATACCATTATCATTCAACAAGAGAAGAGTAAATAAATCATGATCAATGAACAATCATACACATACACAGTGTACCAATATTTTTACGTGGAAACCCAAAGCGGGAGAAAACCATGTAATGCTTTTTCCTATATGTATTTAAGAATTACATTCATTGGAAGCACCAACTTCCTTTGTTCTCTAGCTACAACTGGAAGAAGACTTTGACCCCCTACATTTTTAGGCTACAACCTGAGGGAAGCTCCAACTCCCCAATTTTTTGGCTACAATTAGAAGGAGGCTACAACCCCCTATGTTCTCTGGCTACAATTGGAAGGTGTCTACAAACACCTATCATTGCCACGTCCAATCACCCTGAAATATAAGTGAAATGATGAAACCACTACCACACTGTCACTGTGAGATATACCACTGTAAACTTGTACTTATACGTGCCTACAACCTCTAACCAACATGTACCAATAGCCTGTAATCAATCCTGTACCAGAAGTCATTTTGTACCAAAAAATACCAACAAGTATGTGACCGATATATGCTGCAACTCGCATATGTACGTGCCCTATCTATACTGCAGCCTGCGTATGTACATGGGTTGTCTATATTGCAACATGCATACAGCTTCAGAAAGATATGGTTTCACCTTTTCTGAAACTCAGACACTTTGCTGCCTCTGTCAAATAAACCTTCAACCTGTCACTATGTCTAGTCTGTAGTTGTTCCCTATGCATACACCATCATACACATCCCTCAACCAAGTGCATCTATATCTCTCTAGTCATGTGCCATACATGTGTATTCAATCATGCTCAAGTGTAATAACCCTCACATGGACTAGACATCAAACCTTCACTAATATGGAGCCTCAAACTTCACAATCAACTTCACAACCACTTCAGAAACAAAATCCCTAATCCATGTACGACAAAATCCCTCAACCACGTGCCAAGAAATACAAGATACACCTTAACACTAAAAATATGTACCAATGATAAATATTAGATATACCAACATTGTATTTTTGTAGATCTGACTTATACGGTAAGTTCCATACAACCAATAGCCTCTCTAGGAAAAATCCTCAAACACCCATAACCATATCTCATGTAGACAACAATATCCTACTACTCATAAGAATAGGACATACCTTTTGAACCTGTAGGTAGATTTGCTATACCTGATCACTGTAGACCTTCCTGGGAGCTTGCTTTCAGACTCTGAGAACCTGACACCATAAAAAAATCAAGCTTTCATGGCTTTTCCAATTGTACCTTCCCTGTTATACTACCAACCCATGTACATACATGACTTCCTCCACTGCAGCCCACGTATGCCTAAAAAACTAGGGTTTTTTTTCTAGTATTTTTGCAACTCCAAAACTTTTGCCATCAACCCTTCTTGCTACCTTAGACTTGTGTAACTTCATATGTATCAATGATTACTTGCAATAAACCTTACACAATAATAGATATTCAATATGTTCAATAGGTGCTAATGGGAGACCCTTGCTCTCTTATTTATACTCTCCAAGTAGCTTCTTCTAGGGGTTACCTTCTAACCAACTTAACCCAACTTCCTTCTTTTAGGGATAACCCACTTCTAACCACTTGTCCACTTATAACCACTTTATCCACAAATAGAAATCTCTCCACTTCTAGTTGAAACTAAATTATTTTTAATTGTTTTCTTATTTGCAACAACTTAACCCGTGATTAACTCCTTGTTTCACCCACTTTGACTAGTCAACTTATTCTAGGGGTTTCTAGAATAATTTGACTTCTTTCACCTTCTAGGGGTTTCTAGATAACTCAAGAGGGTTCTCCAACTTCACAAGGTCAAAACTTTCTAACCGTGAGGAGTTATGTGATGTTCCACATATCACCGAAAATGGCATGACATGTACTATCCATCTAGAATAGTCTTACCTACAAATAAATTGATCTTGATACCTTTATACATCAAACAATACTGAGTCCCATAACGATACTATTGGGGCTATCAGAATTTGCTACCGGACTTGCTTCAAGGGTTGACATCAATGAAAACCAACCCAATTAATCAACAATTTCCCCCTTTGGAATTGATGGCAACACTCTGATGCAACATTGAAGTCACATAACTCATGCTCCCCCTATGCCATCACTCCCCCTAGAAACATGCCTCTGTTCTCTCTCTCCAGGCATCTAACTCTGTATCAATGCATCTGATGAATATCCCCCTTTGACATCAATGGAAAAGGTAAAATCCCATCCAGGCTGCTCCCCTTAACTGAACTATCCTTGGGGCTGCTCCCCCTGACTGAACTCTTCCTGAAACTGCTCCCCCAAACTGAAGTTTTCTCTTTATGGTTCTTCCTCGTGTAAATCTAAGACATATAAGAATAACATTCAAAATTCATTGTGGGGCAGAAACTATGCCAGGTTTCTGACGAATATACTCAATGGCTTCCCTTGGAAATGATTTTGTAAAGATGTCTGCAATCTGTTCTTTGGTGCCATCATACTCAACTCAAATTTTCTTCTCTACAACCTGTTCCCATAAAAAAATATACTTGATTGGAATGTGCTTCATCTTGGAGTGCATCACTAGATTCTTTGAGATACTGATGGCACTTGTATTATCACAATATATTGGAATGGGCTCATCATACTCAACCTGAATATCTATCAAAGTTTGTTTCATCCATAGAACCCGTGTACAACATGTTGCTGCTGCAATATACTCTGCTTCGGTAGGCCAACATGTTGCTGCTGTAATATACCGCTTCTCAGCTGTAGACAAGGATATGGATGACTGTTTCTTGGTTAGCCAAGGCTCCAAACACTCACCCTAGTAGAACGCTTCTCCACTTGTTCTTCTTCGATAATCACCAACCTGCCCAATCTGCATCTATGTAGTAAATAAGTGATAAATCATTCAGTTTGGACACCATAATACAAACTCTTCTATACCCTTGAGATATCTGAATATCCTCTTTACAACTAGAACATGCGATTCCTTTGGTGCTTCTTAAAATCGTGCCACCTGTCCAACTACCTGCATTACATATGGTCTGGATGCTATCACATAAAGTAGGTTGCCAATCATTGACCTATATTTCCTATGATTTGTAGACTTTGAATCATCATCTTTACTTAGCTTGCAACTGGTTTACATAGGAGTATTGATTGGTTTACAATCTTCCATTCCGAACCTCTTTAGCATTTCTATGATGTACTTGGTTTGAGAAATAAAAATGCATTGGTTGCTTTGACAAATCTGAAGACCCAAAAAGAAGGATAGTTCTCCAAGTAATGACATTTCAAATTCATTCTGCATATCCTTTGCAAATTTCTAGCTCATCCTATCATAATCACTTCCAAAAATAATATTATCAACATAAACTTATGAAACAAAGTTTCAGAGGTGCAAATTTAAGACACACAATTAGTATTTTAGGCATAATTTTTTCACCCGCTATCAAAATGAAGTGATTCCACTTGAATTGTAAACCAAATTCACAAGAGAAGATACCTTATGAACATATTTGAAATATATATCCATCAAGTCACAAAAAAATGGACTATCCCAACTCTGTCCCTGAATTTCCTGCTTGACACCTAGTGTGTATTTTGGCCATAATTTCTTCATTTGATATCCAAATTGAAAAATTCAATATGGGTTTGGAAATAGATTTCAAGGGACACTTTGTTTATAAATAGTTTTTAAAAATTATCCCATATGACCCCCCCAAAAATAATGTCCCAACTCTTCTTTTAGTAAAGTCAATGATCCAATTTCCACAAAAAGTCTATTCAAGAAGATATTTATTCCAAATGGTGATCTAGGTATGAGTAAATTTTTTTAGCCATGTAATCCTTAATGTAAAACACATTCATATAAAAAATTGTAAATAATCAGACTTGCATTATGACTGATACAAGATTTGTAGCAAATAAGAAAGGTATACACCTAAAATCAAGAGAAAATGGAGATCAAGTATTTAGTTAAAAAATGTGGCAACAAGAGTAAGACAATGAGATCCTAACATAATCACGACAAGAATTCAAGATAATCCATAGAGTGTCTCATTATCCATGAAATAAATTCCACATTTTTTTTCTGAAATTGAGATTCTCTTATGATGAGGGCTATGGAAATTTGAATGAAAACTACAACCATCATCAAGTTACTGACCAATCATGTATTTTTAATCATGCTTAAGACAAAAAATAACATGTATGGGTAGGAACAATCAAGGATTAAAAATACATTATGATGAAAAAAATGGCAATTAACCATACCTTGTCATCAAGCTTAAAGGATTCCACTTTCCCTTGCACTTTCTTCTGTAAAATTCGCATTCACCAATGCCTTCTTCCTCTTGCCAACTTTCTCAAGAATACAGATCAATCCTTTGGCATTTACTCTGATTAGTTTTCATGCTAACAAGATCAATTATCATCAAGTGAGCTGGCTTGCTGCATTGCTATCTTCTCCCACTATCCATTGTACCACTTGATCACTATTTTTATAGCATCCATTGCTATCCCAGCTAGTGTAACAACAACACAGAATATAACAACAACACAGAATAATGACATGAATCCATTGTACTCAAAGTTGCAACAATAGTCAACCATTGGTGTTGCAACAACATTTAATCGTCGGTGTCACAACATCATAACCGGTGTTGCAATAATTCATCTAGTGTTGCAGCAATTGTGATAAAACATGTAACCTTCCTTGACCTGCTTGCCAACTTGAAAAAGAGATAAGTACGATGACCAACTCTTACTGCACATGGTGTTTTTTTTTAGGGAGTTCTTTTTCTTTTATTCTATAATCTTAAAAAAAAGAAACATACCCCACAAGATGAAAGGACACATTGCTAAAAAAATATTCTAAATGCACACTTATCAAAAAAAACAAAAAAACAAAATTGATACTAAAAAGAATAATGCACCATTAACATCTCCCCGACAACGAAACAAAAAATGTTGGGTCTTTTAATCACCTTTCTAATTTCTTAGAAAGACAACTAAAAGACTATGCATTTAATTATCAATCCGGGGCTTGCATGGAACTTACGAACTGTCGTTGACTATATATGCAGGAACAACTATTATTTCTATCTCTTGTAGTCATAGTATCAATGATTACTTTTGTAGTTAGAGTATATATGATTCTCAAGCTATGGTAAGGCTCTATAAAAATCCACACTTGCAGGAATTAAAAGCACATGTTTGCAGAAAAGAAAATATCACACTTGCAGGAAAGTAAATGCCACACTTGCACGAAATGAAATCACACTTGCAGGAAAGGAAATCTCACACTTGCATGAAAACAAATCACACTTTCTTGAAAAGAAATACATAAGATGCATAGGTATTGAGAGTATGACTCAACTGTCTCCTGAAGAAACCCCAGTTATGTGCAGTAACACTGATTGCATAATTGACACTCTAAATTACTCTTGTAGAAATTGAAATTCACACCACACTTGATGAAAGGAAATTTATTAACTACTTGTTGGAAAAGAAATTAACCGAGTTCTCAAAATTAGAGCCTAGTCCTTGCCAAGATGATCCATGTAATTACCTAGACCAACAAATATAGTCATTGCATTAAGCATAATTATTTAATGACATAAAATAATGCAACCCAATCTAAGAAACAAATAAACAAATGAAATCTGTGATGAATACTTAATTCTATAAATATATAAACACAACCTCACATGAGTAATCTAATTACACGAACAAATTGAATCAAGAAACTAGTTATGGAATTAAATAAAATAAATCCTACGTGAATTCATAATGACAATTACAAACAAGAAATCAAAGAAACCATCTAAGCTACACAACATTCTATTCTATTGGAGTGGGCCCTACCTCCATAGAATAGAGTGTTGATGTTATTCTCTATCAACATAAATTAATTAAACTAATAAATCTATTACAAATATGCAAAGAAAATAAATCAAATCACACACTATAAAAATTATAAATCTACATTTAGAATAAAAATTCACTGAATTATTCCATTGTCATTTAGACATTGCTCCAAGAGTCCTCCCTCGAATAATGGAGAGAGTGCTCTCTTTTATACATAAGTTTTATGGAAACTACAAATAATAAATATTTAAATAAACCCACTTATGGATTTAATAAATCCATATTGGTTACAATAATTTCCTAAATAACAAATAGTTTTCATGCTCCTTGCTAACAATTAGCAAATAATAAATAACTCCAAAATCTTTTGCTAAGAATTAGCAAATAATCTAGATAACTTCCAAGATCTTTTTCTAACAATTAGCAAATAATAAATAACCCCAATATCTTTTGCTAACAATTGACAAATAATACAACTCCAAGAACTTTTGCCCAAAATTTTTAAGATTCTTGGTTAACCACTCAAACTAATATTTTGTCTTGGAATTGAAAAATTATCTCAGTATCTTTTATTTTCTTGGACTAATATTATTTTTGCATAAATCCATAAATGAAAAATATGTGACAACATGGCTCACGGTTCAGATGGCTCAAGTTTCCTTGGATGAGTTGCAACACAGGAAGAGTTGCAGCAACACGAGTTGTAGCAATGATTTGCAGCACATAATAGTTCCCTAACGAGTTGCAGTAACTGCTGTAAGGAGTTGCAACAATGAGTTTTGACACAAAATAGCTCCTTGGCGAGTTGAAAAAATGAATAATTCCCCAACAAGTTGCAACAATGAGTTCCAGTACAAAATAGTTCCCTGGCAAGTTGCAACAACTGCTACAAGGAGTTACATCAATTGTGTGGGAGTTGTATCAATTGTGTGGGAGTTGCAACAACGAGAATTTAAACAATGAGTTTCAACACATAATAGTTCCCTGACGAGTTATAGTAACTTCTATAAGGAGTTACAATAATGAGTTGTGGCACAAAATAGTTCCCTGACGAGTTGCACCAACTATTGTAAGGAGTTGCATAAACTATGTGGGAGCTGCAACAAGAGTTGCATCACCATCCCAGAGTCACAACAACAATGCTCCCAAGTTGCAACAATGTTCATAGTTGCAACAACAATGCTCAGAGTTGCAACAATGTTCATAGTTGCAACAACTACTATAAGTAGTTGCAACAACTACATGGGAGTTGCAGTAGTGAGAACCAAAATACATCCTATGGAGATATCACATTTTGCACAATAACATATCTGGAACATCGTCTTTGTAGATAAAATCAAAGATAAATGCAAGATATGTTATTCATCTAATATTTAACCATAATTCATATGAAATATTAAAGAAATGAAATGAAAATCACCTTGGTTCTAAATCCCACATATAAGCATTAAAATGGATTAATAAGTAAGCAAGAAGGGATTAAAAATAGAAAAAGGGGATGTAAAAAAGATGACATTTCCATGGTCCAACTTCTCCCCTAAAATGAATATGTTTCATGTCCTCATGCAACCCAATACCTTGTATCAATCAAGTTATAACAACAACAATGTTATAATAAGAGTAACAACACTTTGGGAGTAACAACGCTTGGGAGTAACAACAAAACTGATTATCAACACCAATGTTATAACATGAGTAACAATACTAAATCATAACTTATGTCATGGTGTTATGTTGAGTCCTACTATTGGTTGTTGTGTAACAACAATAAGACTTCCTATTGCTGGTTCTTGTGTAACAATAATAGGGATTTCTTGTGTCATTAATGTTTAAAATCACTGTTTCCCACAGGGGTGTAAACTGATTGACAAGTGTCATGTAAATGGAAGGAAATGTAAAAAGGAGGTGTCAAGTTTGATTCTCACCCTGATTTACTCATGCCCCATGCTTGTGGGTTGTGTGGATGCACCTGGAGGTTATAGAGGTAGTAGATGAGAATTGACCTCATGTCACGCGAGTACGAGAACCACGAGTTGCCGATTTCGCCAGTCACAAAAAAAAATATTTATAATTACTGTTGTCCACTGAAGAATGAAAAATCTTGTTGTACGTACCCAAACTCAAGGATGAAGACATATTTTTTTCAGTAGGAATGACTTCTATAATAGATTCTTCTACTGTAGGTTCTTGTGGGGTAGCCCATTCCTTTCTAGGTAATGATTTTTCCTCTCCCCAAACTGAAAAATTTTCTATCAAATGGAAGGCTCAGAAAACAATGTTGTTCCAAGTAAGAAATACGCAACAATCCACCCCCAAAATTGAGGATGTTGCATATCCTCATGCAACCCAATACCAAGCTGAATGTTGCTTCCATTTTTCAATGCATAGTAACCAAAACCACTCTGCCTATCCAACTGATGATGCTGATAGAATATAACACTTCTTTCCCAATAACACCCTAGAAAATTTTCAAACAATGGCTTCAAAAGTAGCCCTCAAGTGATTTTTAACAATTTTGGTGGAATTGTAGCAATCAAACGATGAGTTACAACAAACAAGCAACGAGTTATAACAAGTGATGAGTTAGAACAAACATTGAGTTACAACAAGTGATGAGTTACAACGAACAAATGATGAGTTACAACAAGCGAGTAACAACGAATTCAAGAATGTGGCATTTGATGCAAACAACAATCCAGAATGAAGAGATTTTTGGTGAGTATATTGATCACCATATAATGCCTCTTCCTACCACAAACCATAGCAACCTAATGCATATATCTCAATATATAACAAATAAGACGCTATAGGTGAGTAACAACATGTGTTGCAGGAGTAGCAACAAACTTTTTAAACAATTTATCATAAAATACAAAAAAAGGTTTCGACAAAATTTTGCAGGAAGATTTAATGCTTCTCCACAACAAAAATCAAAGCCATCTGGTGCACATATCTCGAGATATAGGAAAAATGGATGAAGGTGATGA